>VCCN01006885.1:1629705-1648673 GCA_006491835.1 Architeuthis dux | reverse complement strand
CCAAGATGAGGATCTCAGTCCGAACAATAGTATCAGAAACACAACATTGTTTCAATCTTCTGCAATGAATTTTGTGAGAATTTTTTTCTTTCATTGGCAAATAGCAATTGTTTCTGAATAGAAAAATTAGGTAGTCTTGTTACATGGGTTTTATATTTTAAATATTGTACTTTGCAAAAATCAGATATTGTCATTGTTTTTGTTATGGTTCGTAGGTCTTCGTTTGAATATTTATATTTTGAATATTTATATTTATTGTGGTAAGATACCCATAGCTCTACACAATAGGTACTGGCATGGATGGAAGCAGAGGGCATCATAAAAAGGTCACAGAACCCACACAATAGGTTAACTCCCTGGTAGTTGTGGAGAAGGACAATGAGAAACAGAGTTTACCTCTACCCACAGGATTTAAACTGAGCAATCCAAAGACCATACTACTCCATAAAAACCCTAGAGGACACCCTTCCTGAATTATGTGGTTACTGAACCATATGCTTGACCCACAAGTCCTCCTATTTGGCAACTTTTAACACCCCGTTTGGAAGATACAGATACCTCAGATTACCATTTGGACCGAGATCATCTCAGGATGAAATCAGAGAAAAGTAAATGAATGCTTCGAAGGCATCCCAGGTATTATGGCCCTGGTAGATGACATACTTGCGTTTGGCAAAACCTGCAATGAGCATGATCAGGTCCTCGAAAAGGTCTTAGATCGAGCAAGACAAGTGGATATAAAGTATAATAAGGACATATTACAAGGTGCCAGTTAAGATCTATATTGCCTGTACTGCCATTCACAATTGGAACCCAAGATCATTGACCATGAAAGTGCTAGGTCACAGATGTAGATACAGAAGGATAAACTGTCCAAGGTGTACAATAGGACGACTCATGTACAACTCCACCAAACGAAGGTGAAAATATTCAGTTTCAGCAAATGCATTCAGACAACATCTCATGAGTACCCGAGAACCCTTTGATCCGGTTACCCCTCGTGACCCAGACACCTTCCATCAAGAGGGTTCAAAAACGATTTCCCAATCTCCAACATCCACAGGACCACCTCCCATATCCACTGACATGCCAACATCGGCCAATGGAAAAACCTCCTCCCAACCTATTAGCAATACCCGGGACCCCAACCCTATGTCAGAAGGAGTGGATGAGTTTGCAAGCTCAAATCAACTAGCGACATGTAAAGAGTTATCTTTCCTTATTCATAAAACTCGATAGAGTTATCTTTCCTTATAACAGCCTCGTTATCAGTTCATGTATTAGATGGCGAACTATATAAATGTTTTTCTTCACACACACGAGTCATTGTCTAATTATTTCTTATATATGATCTGAATCCAAGACATTCGTCAAGGATGCATCACAACATTGAATAAATTACTTTGCTCACCTTTTGTTGGGCCATGATCGCTAAATATTTCAGCTCATATGTTCTCTGGCCTTCCTAGGGTTGTATGGAGCTTGTAATTTTTCCATTTGTTATTCAAACCAATATCTTCATCTTTGTTGTTTTGGTTACTACATTTTGGCTGCTCCCCGAAGGTCTGAGATGAAACATTGTTACTGCTATGTTCATTATTTAGACAAGGATATTCATCTAAATTCTAGTTATGTATTTTTATTATTCCATTTATTATTCAAACTAGTATTCTCATCTTTGTTGTTTTGTTCACTACATTTCAGCCAATACACTCTCCAACCATTTTAATGTTGTCTGAAATTCTGAGATAAATTATTGTTAATCACTGCTACCCACAACACTGGATTATTGCTGGATTTAGGTTATTCATGTGTTCTGACATTTATATGTATCTATGTATCCGGACTTCGCCCAGCCCTAACCGTTCATAGTAGAAACTTGAAATTTTGCACACACACACACACATACACCCCTCTCAATGAGTAGGGAAAACATTTTTTGTGTTTTTGAAAATTCCGCCATAAATAGGTTTTTAGAGGGTGGTTCAATATGCAATGTAAGTTTATGCTAAATTGGTCACTAGTTTGGGCCCGCTTTTTTTTGAAAATTCAGCCCTTTTTAGTGATCACAGTGCAACAAATGGCAAGAGAAGTAACTTATTCATTGAACACCTCTTTTTCCAATTTTTTAATTGATCACCACAAGTGCAAAAAGCTATCTATATAATATTTTTTTAAATAATAGCAAGAGGTTGCAGAGGAACTAAATGTTGACCATTCAACAGTTGTTCGATATTTGAGCTGAATGAAAATTTGCTGTTACAAAGTCTGCTCTGAGCTTCTTTTGCGCAACAAAAATGATCCATTTCTTGATCACATTGTGACAAGTGATGAAAATGGATTCTGTACAACAATCGACAGAGTTACACACAGTGGCTGGACAGAGGTGAAGCACCAAAACACTTCCCCAAACCAAACCTGCATCAAAAGAAGATTATGGTCACTGTTTGGTGGTCGCCAAGTGGAATCACCCACTACAACTTCTTGAATCCTGGCGAAACCATAACAGCAAAGAAGTATTGCCTGGAAATTGACAAAATGCACCACGAACTGCAACATTCACGTCCAATATTGGTCAATCGAAAAGGACCAATTCTTCTCCATGACAATGCCGGACCGCATGTCGCGCGAATGACCCTGGCAGAAATTGAACAAACTAGACTACAAAACTCTACCACTTTTCAAGCATTTCAACCACTTCCTGCAAGGGAAGGTCTTCAACAACCAAGTAGCAGCTCAAATTGCCTTTGAAGTATTCATTGATTCTAGGACCCCAGAATTCTATGCTTCCAGAATAAATGGACTTGTTTCTAGTTGGTAAAAATGTGTAGAATCTGAAGGTTCTTATTTCGATTAATAACTTTTATTCTAAGCTGAGATATAATGCTTTGAAGTTGATGGTGAAAAAACGCAATTATTTTTGCACCAACCTAATACTTTTATACAATTATATGTTTGGCTATAAAATAAATGCTTACATTTTTTAAAATAATTCTTTTATTAAAATTTGATTGGGGGCGGGGGCTGATAAAATATATGCCCTAAAAGATGGTGGTAGTCCGAAAAAATTTCAGAAACACTGGTTTGGAGCCTGCCTTGTGGTTGCATATTTCCCACTGGTAAAAAGCCAGGATAACAAATGCTGATAAATTTAAGTGATTTAAGTGTGTAAAAATAAAAATTCGGTCTTACCACGTCATCGCTGTATGATTGATAGGTCAACATTTGGAATTTCAAAATAATGGCTATTGGAATGTTAACTAGAACTAGAAAGTTAAATAGGAATTTACAATTGGTAAACAATGATATTGGCCACATGACATGTTGCCACATAATACGAATAATGTCATGCGTTTGTGATTGAAAAATATATGTGTTAGTTAAATAATTCCAGGTATAAATATAGGAGACAAATGAACTCAGACAGCAGTTCTCGACCAGGCTTTTCATAGGTACATGTTGGTACAACTCCATCCGCCTGCCCCCAGTGTGCAGGAGGAGACAAGACACACTCAAAATTCTGTCCGCCGCATTTCAGATGTGAGCCGCGCCTCCCACAATTGGGAATGATCTTAACAACACTAATAGTGAGGAGTAGTTTAAGAGTTTGATTGATGCCTTTAGTAAACCACACTATCCAGCCTTTAAGGAATTAAGCAGTAATCCATAGTTACAAATGTTATGATTTTTTTGACAAGCCTTGAAAAGAACGGTTAACCCAGCCAACACTATTGTAAGCCAACCAAATAAACATACGTATGTATAAATTTGAACTCTGAGTTTTCATTTGTGAGTGAAAAAGTTTTTTGTTCACCAAGTTCCTTGCAGCATCAACAAAACCCAGCAAAGTTCTACACTAGTTCAATACACAACCAGAGAGCAAACAAGGAGTTCATACACCCGTTATGTAACACCGATGCAGTTTCGGAGAAATCAACAACATTGTCAACAACCCATAATGTAACACATAAGAGAAGTGGTCTTGAGGTCTCAGGACAATGAATCCTGAGCCCCCTGGACTTCACTACACATAGCAGAACAACACCTCATGAGGTAAAACCTCATTGGCTATGGCACCACATCTGCGTCCATCTGGTCAAAAATGATCTGTACACAGCGAAACAGACAGTGTTTGTTGTTAGAATCTTGTTACAGATCTAGAATTTCTAAAGCTGATTTTCAAGGCAGGCATGCTGATCCTACCATCTTGGCAGATTGATGCAACCCCGATTTCACTCCATTTGGCTATGTTCCATATTATGTTAAGCTTAGTAAATAGCAAGTACATCTTAAAGATCTACATCCATTAACCAAGTCGAAAAAACAAGGCTGGGCGGACATACACACGCCCTCAGGCAGCCCCACGTGGCCCTCCTACCAAAAAAAACCTTAATGAAAGCACAGAAAAATCGTCATTAAAATATCAAAGAAACCTAATTAACAACCTTCAAGGAACATAACAACATGCTTCGAAGCCTCACTTCCATACAATGGACTGAAAGTAACTGTCCAGTTTACCATACAGTTACATTGTAAATAGAACCCCCTCCCCATTGTGAAGCCTTAAAAAAAAGTTTTCTAAAAACTAACAACTTCTAGGAACATTTACTGGATTAAAAGCACAAAAGATTATTGGTAAACAAAAATTGTTTGATTTTTTTTCAACTTGGTTAATGGATGTAGATCTTTACCAAAATTTGTGGCTGAAATAGTTAAGCCAACCTTTCTCAACCTTTGGAGGAAGCCTTGAAATAACTTACCCCTGTATAAAAATATTATATTTATATCTAATGACACATTGGTGTGTTAAAAAATTTACATGTATTATGTAGAAGCCATTGCCAGCAACGAACATGTCCATGACCAAAAGAGCATTGTCTTCGTCAGGGCTGGAGAGCAGCCTCAATCACGGCCCAAACCAGTGGGCGGTCTTCTTGCATCTGTGACAGACTGGGAGCTGCAGATCGACCTGGGAAGAGAGCTCAGGTTTCCTGACCGAGTCACAACAACTTTACCAAAGCCAGACCCAGTGATGACATCAGACTCTTCGAATCAGGTGATCCTCATGGAGTTGATGGTTCCCTGAGAGGACCGCATGGAGGAAGCCAGCGAGAGGGAACAGTCCAAATACCAAGAATTGGTGGAGCAGTGCCGGAGTGGGGGTTGGAAGGCCCGTTGTGAACCCATTGAAGTGGGTTGTAGGGGCTTTGCTGGCCAACCATTGTGCAAAGTCTACTCTCTGCTTGGTATTAATGGGGCCTTAAAAAGAAAAGCCATCAAAACTGTCATGGAGGGTCTCTAGATGGCCTCTGGATCAATAGGAGTGAGCTGTGGGCCAATGACACATAATGGAAACTGACCAAATACACATAACTCTGCTTAATGTTGAAAACAAAGATTATACCCTGATTAATGACTCTAATAGAAAGATATCTACTCTTGTGTAAGAGACACTTGGTATGGCAGTGTTGGACTCTGCATGTATGCGTACGACTGCTGGAGAACTCTGGTTGGAGGTGTTTTTTGGTACACTAAGTGATGGTGATAGGGATTTAGTCAGGATTGGTAAATCCGACAGGAGTTTCTGCGTTGGTGATGGAGTGGCAGTGAAGGGTAGTAAAGTGGTCAAATTTCTAGTTACTGTAGGTGTCAGAGCTTATATTGAAGCTGACATTGTGAAAAATGACTTACCTCTCCTCCTAAACCACAGATCAATACTGCCGGAATGGTGCTGGACTTTGAAAATGATTGTGGTTGGATTTTAGGTAGATCTGTGAAACTGAGGACTACATCTTCAGGGAATTATTGTCTTCCTCCAATGTGATAATATGTACTCGTTCACTAGTCTTTATAAGACAATAACATAGAAGAAACAGTCACCACATTTATAGTTCCTCGAAACAAAGGGGCCGCAATTCAGCATCAACAAGAGTGCAAAGGGAGATAACCAAAACATCAACACCTGAAGGTTACAAAACATCAACACCTGAAGGTTACTAAAATCTTCAAACAAGCTGTATTTATTACCTCTGCCAACAATGTTGGAGAGGTATGTGTATTATCCTGTGTCTGTCTTTCTCTCTGTCCACATGATATAGTTGATAAACTGTGAGAGTAGTGATTGTGACCATCTACATAGAAAACATCTGTCAACCCCACAAGGTCAAAGGAGGTAATCAATATCTATCATTGAAGAAAAGTCAATTTCATATCTTCAGGTTTTTTTGTCATTAAATATTTGTTCTGCAAAAACAAAAACACACTAATGGAATTTTTAAAGTACAGACCAAGAAGAGAGAATACAGTCTTCATTGCCTTTGCACAAGGGATTAATTTTGTGTATGTCCCGTCTCAAACATTTTTTTCTTAAAATCCAAGGGAATAACATTTTTGTCTTAATTGTTGGACCCCAGTATTGTATAATACATTTTAATGATGCTGACTGGACTGCATCACAAAATGAATCCCTTGTAAAAAGAGACCTGCCCAAAACAGTGATGTTCAATTGTTCAAGTAAAGATAGCTTCATATATAACTCATCGCAAATAAATTTCCTTTTTTAAGTAATTTATTTTAATACAAAACAATTAACAACTTTTTGCCCCAAAACAGTGGTGTTCAATTACGCAAGTAAAAAAAAAAATTAAAATACGATAAAGAGCAATTAAAATATTAAGATGAAGGTAAATAGGTAAAAAAATCAATAATAATGAAATGATAAGTCAACTTTTGTTTTAGTAAATTTCAAAATAAAAAAGAAATTAAGATTAAAAAATAAAGATTTTTTTAAGGGATTTTTTTGTGCATGTCTGGCATTAAAAAATTTGAAAAATAATAATTCATGGGCAATAATTTGTCTTGATTGTTGGACCCCAGTATTGTATCAGTACCATATGTTTTAACTGATATGCCACATTCCTTTCCATCAGATGTTTTCAAGGTTTATCTTGTTGGTCACTGCACAAAACTGATTGTAATCCTATTGGATAAAAAGAGAAAGAAAAGATTTGATTTTTTTTATTGACTGAGCAAAACAAACGAGAATTTTATTATGTTAAAGTTAGCAGCAGTTTACAATGGGATTTACAATCTCCACTGTATAGGTGAAGCAATAACATTTTAAATTTATATTCTTTCTTTTTCCCCTAACTCCATGAAGACTGTAGCATCCATGATCAAATTATGGACAAATATTGAAATAATCCATGTGTGACAAAAATATTGCTTCCTTTCAGTGTTTGTATGTGTATTTTTCAAGTTAAACTGCATGAAAATGCCAACCAACATATTTCACATAATTATTGTTTTTCTCCAGTGTGTGTTCTGTTGTGAATTTTTAAATATGAATTCCGTGAAAACGCTAATCCACACACCTCACAAAAATATGGCTTCTCTCCAGTGTGTGTTTGCATGTGACTTTTTACATGCGAACTCCGTGAAAATGCTAATCCACACACTTCACATGAATATGGTTTCTCTCCAGTATGGGTTCGTGTGTGATTTTTTAGATGTGAACTGGATGAAAATGCTGATTTACATATTTCACAAGTGTATGGTTTCTCTCCAGTGTGTGTTCGGTAGTGAACTTTCAAATTTGAGTTTAGTGAAAATGCTGAACCGCACACCTTACAAGAATATGGCTTCTCTCCAGTGTGTGTTCGCACATGTTTTTTTAAAGTTGAACTAGATGAAAATGCCAACTCACACATTTCACATGAATACGGTTTCTCCCCAGTGTGGATTCGATTGTGAATTTTTAAATCTGAACTCCGTGAAAATGTTAATCCACACACCCCACAAGAATATGGCTTCTCTCCAGTGTGTGTTGACATGTGACTTTTTACATGTGAACTTTGTGAAAATTCTATTCCACAGACTTCACATGAATATGGTTTTTCACCAGTGTGTGTTTGCATATGTCTTTTTAATTGTGAACTCCGTAAAAATGATGATCCACACACTTCACATGAATATGGTTTCTCTCCAGTGTGGGTTCGCATGTGTTTTTTCAAAGTTGAACTGGAAGTAAATGCAGACTCACATGTTTCACATGAATATGGTTTGTCTCCAGTGTGTGTTCGGTAGTGAACTTTTAAATTTGAACTCCGTGAAAATGCTAATCCGCACCTATCGCAAGAATATGGCTTCTCTCCAGTGTGTGTTTGCACATGACTTTTTAAATGAGAACTCTGTGAAAATGCAAATCCACACACTTCACATGAATATGGTTTCTCTCCGGTGTGTGTTTCCATGTGCCTTTTTAAATTTGAACTCTGTGAAAATGCCACGTCACATACATGACATGAATAGGGCTTCTCTCCAGTGTGTGTGTTTATGTGTCTCCTTAAACTTGTACTCAATGAAAATGCCAAACCACACATGTCACACGAATACGGCTTCTCTCCAGTGTGCGTTCGCATGTGTTTCCTTAAACTTGTACTTACTGAAAATGTCGAATCACACACATCACATGAATAGGGCTTCTCCCCTGTGTGTGTTTGCATGTGACTTTTTAAATGTGAAATCCGTGAAAATGTTGAATCACACAGATCACAGGAATAGGGCTTTTCTCCAGTGTGTGTTTGAATGTGATTTTTTAAATGTGAACTCTGTGAAAATGCTAATCCACACACTTCACAAGAATATGGTTTCTCCCCAGTGTGTGTTTGCATGTGTCTTTTTAAGTCAGAAATCTGGGAAAATGCTAATCCACATACCTGACATAAATATGGTTTTTCTCCATTGTGTGATCTTATATGAGTTTGTAAATTTGAATTCTGTGAAAAGACAGAACCATACAATTCACAAGAAAATGGTTTGTCAGCAATGTGTGTTTGCACGTCTATCTTTAAATGAGGACTCTGTTTAACTGACATATTGACACTCCGCAGATGGATATAGCTTATTGTCTTGCTGTCAACATGTTTTTAACTGTTAAATTCATTCTAGGGAATTCAAAAAGTAATAAGGACTCTAAAACACAAATAAACACAATTCACAAAAATGTTGTTTTTCCTGTCAGTGTTTTCAACTTTTCATTTGATAAACATCAACTTCACGAACTTAGCAATATTATTTATCTTGATTACATATTTTCAGATAAAACATTGATCAATGATCACAGTTTCTCTAGAGTCAGTCTACTTTATGTTTTCCGCTTTTGGCTACCAACAGCCAGATATACAGCCATCAGAGGATTTCATTTGTTTTCCACCGTAGTTGAAATCTGTGAGATAAGAAGAGGTATTATTCAAGGTCTTTGTAATTATAAATTTATATTAATTCAGTTTTGATTTTGATGAATTTCAGTATATTTCATGGATCAAATGTAGAATCCGGACCCCAAAATTGATTCAAGTCCAACTCCCAAATTTTCCATTTATACAGTAATCAAAATAAGGATGAAATGCAGAATTCAGACCCCTTTACTTACATACTGTGAAGAAATAGTATCACAAAATTTTGTCATCCAAAAAAAGGAAAGATGAAAGTGCACATTGAGTAAAAAGAAACTTCACATAGCTCATCACAAATAAATTTCCATTTATTTAAAACTATTTCAAAGACAAAATTAAGTAAATTTGTGGCATAAACATCATTTTAAAATGAAAATCATAACCAACAATTTTGTTCAACAGTTTTGTGACATGTGACTGATCATCCTAAAATTATTTTAATTATTTTAATACGTACAAAACAATTAAAATTTTTAAATAATACAGTCTTTATTTTATTTTAGTTGAGTTATTTCAATTTAATTTTAAAAAACGTTTTGTCTCTGAAATAGTCTTAAATAAAAGGAAATTTATTTGCAATGAGCTATATGAAGTTTTTCCATACTTGATACGCACTTTCATCTTTCTCTGTCCATGTATTCAAGGGGAATAACTTTTTTGTCTTAAATCTTTGGACCCCACAGTTTTCTTCTTTCAGTACAGCCATGAGTTCCTGTAAGGGCCGTATGGCCCAGCCCCCACTTTTATCCCAAATTTTGACAAAATTTGATTTTTATGTGATATCCCCCATTGTGTGATATCCCCCAAACTTGACTCCTATCAATACTAAATTTCACATATTTGATTTTTTTAAAATGATTTATTAAAAAACTTCAGGTTTAAATTAAATTTTGATTCACGGCTTAATCTGAAAATTTTACGCTTTTGACTTAAATCACTTTTGGTGTCTGGATTCTACATTTGATCCTATCTCATTATTCTTTTTAAGTAGTATACAATATTGACATAAAATCAGCCAAAAAAAAATAAATGGAAAATAATTCACTGGACTTCATATATGTATGATTTTTATTGTATGAAAATAATGAGTTTCCTTTTAAATGTGACATAAATTTTGAAGAGGACAGATTAAGGGATACATAAAAATATCTTGATGTATTTCATAGAATGTTTTAAAAAGAATATTTTCCAGCAAAAAAGGGTTTGAGTATTTATTTAGTTTTCACATCTATAGAAGCAAATCCAGGTACTGTTCTTTTGAAAAGGTCTTTAAAAAATTGCTTTAACTTTTTGGGGTCAAGATTTGGCTAACCCAAAATGAATCATTTTTTATGAAAATATATTTTTCTTGTGAAAATTGATCCAATTTGAATGAATCTGGCCTTCATTTCTATCAGAAATTTTTCACCTTTGAGAAAAATTAATTTCATAAGGTTTTCTCTTTTTTTTGGGTGGAGGGAGGTGGGTTCTATTCTCAGTGTAACTATAATGCTAAACCTTACTTTCCGTCTGTCATAGAAAACTGTGGCTGTGAATTTTTCTTTCTCTCAGTGCCTATGCCAGTGTGGCAATATTTTTTCTTATGTATTTTGATGTTAAATACGGTTAGTTAAAAAATAAAAATTCATTTCAATCCTAATCCTACACCTAAAACCTAAAAAGTTTTAGTCTTATGCCTAAATACGGTTATTTAAAAAGATGAAATAAAAAATAATAAAAATATTAAAGATTAATCTTAACATTATACCCTTACCCCACCCCTAGAATTCGGGTTTAGTGGTAGGGGTACTATTATTTATTATTTAGAAAGTCAACTTCAAATTTTCAGTAATTTCAACCATTGACGATTTTTGCTAAGGAAGACCATACACATAAATATCTCCTGCTTTTATAAAAAGACATTGTTTTTTACATTCTTTCGGCATAGAAATTATGTAGATATATTTATCACATTAAAACTACGTATTTACTTATTTTTTGTAAAAATAGTCAAAATTACGTATTCACTTTTATTTTTTTTTTCAAAAATAAATAAATACGTAGTTTTAATTTGATCAAAAACATAAGTAATTAATTACAGAGTTTTGGGGCGAAATAGGCAATTTCGCCTATTCAGTATAACATTACATACGATAAACTTGTTTTTATTGGAATTGAATTTTTAAAAAATCACATTCAAAACAAACGTTAATATAAAAATTAACGTTACTTTTGAATGTGATTTTTTTTAATTCAATGTTCATACATAAAAAATAGTAATAAGATTTGCTTCGTTCTAATTTATTCGTTCAATTATACCAAAAAATCTTTTCTCCAAAGAAAAATATTATTATTCTTTTCTTAAAAAGAAAATCTTTATACCAAAGAACCAAATTCTAAAGCAGGAGATATTTAACGCGTATGGTCTTCCGTAGCAAAAATCGTCAATGGTTAAAATTACCAAAAATGTGTGATGGTCTTCTACCGAAAAATGGAAATGCGTAATTTAAGATCAATTTTTAGATAAAGGATAAAATATTAAATATTAAAAGATTAATCTTTATTGTTTATGAGAATCGTCATCGTTTCTTAATCTTTGATTTTTACCACAAAAGAAAATTCCTGCAATCATTTGTAAACAAAGTAAGAGAATGTTATACTTACTTCTTTCTGTCTTCATTCGTCTTTCTTAGGGCAATGCAACATTAGAGAAAAGGAAGAAACTATAAAATTTTAAATAAACTAAAAATTTCTGGGCTAAATTTTCTATTTAAAAAAACGAAAAACTATTGTTTTACGACCAGGAAATGACTTTTAAAGAGCGAACCTCAAGGGAGATCATTAATGAAAACTCATAGTTTTTAAAAAATGTTTAATCATTCAGTAAAACCATTAAATTTTTGAATGCCTCAAAAGAGATAAGCTTTAAAAATGTGTGATTAGAATATTAGGCCAGGTAATACTGTGTGGTTGTATTATTTTCATTTTTGGGTTCCTAAAAACTTTAAGTTTTAAAAATGGAAGATTAGAATATGAGGTAACTAAGTTAAAAATGTTAAAACTGTTACCAATTACTGAAATTTTTGTCATACTATGATCTAACCCAGTAATTCCCAACCGGGGGTGGATTCTACCCAGGGATTCATAATAATATTTTTGCGTGTAGGGGTGTGAAAGATTTTGGGGTGTTTTTTAACGCCAACATGATGACGTCATTTTGAAGGCGGTTTCGATAAAGAGAAATACAAATTTTAAACAATAATAATTCCGGTTCTAAATAACGTACCGATATACTTTTTACTGCAAAATATTCCCAAATCTTTCCTCTTTTAAATAAAGTAATTTTAAAAGGGAAAACTAAAGTGTTTAACAAAGTTTTGGGGATCGTTTTAACACGAGGGTTGTGTTTTTTCTTCTTCAAATCGATATGGATTACCTCCCTTGGCAGACATTTTTTTTCTCTTACGATTGCAACAAATTGTGAATTTTTAAATGAAACAAAATTCAGACCATGAATTTTGTAGTCTTTTCAATATTTCATTGTTGTTTTTTGTTTCGATCTTCGAGTTTTGTATTGTTTTTATGAAGATAAATATAGACGAAAGATGGCGAAAGTTCAGGTAATTTAAATTTTCATGAATTTCCTAGCTTTCCTTCTCGCTGCTAAAAAATAACTCGATAATTTTAAAAAATCTTTCATCTTTTTTCGACTAAGGATTATTTTAAAGTAATTTTTGAAAAAAAATCACCATTTTCTTTCAATTCTGCCCTCACTGTTTTCTGTAAAACAATTATATTTACCCTGCCTCATATCTTGTACTTAAAACAAACCTAGCGAATATTGACCCGATATGGGAATTCACTTTGCTGTCTAGTCTAGTTTACTGTCTTGTGATTGTAAATACCTTTAAATAAATACATGAATTATATTGTTATTGTTTTGAATTCAAAATAAAATTAAATTGTTTGGTAAATTGTTTTACCTCGCTTCTAAAGTTTCGTCTTTTGAGTAGAAAAATGTACTTCTTATTTGCTTTATAGTCGGAGAAATATTTTAAATCCGTAGATCGGATGTAACTCATAATCTAAAATATCATGGTATGACTTTTAGCAATTTTCATAAAGTGTGACACAGCAAAAACTGTCAACATAGGTTTCTTCAGTTTTCAAGTGAGTCTGGCATGTAACATGCGTGCAATGGAGCTAGACATTTTAAACATTTACTCCTTATGTATTGGAAAAAATATTTTTTGTTATTTTAAAATTCCCATTCAGAATAGGTTTGGGGGTTTCGATTTACAATGTAATTTTATGCTAAATTGATCCATTAGTTTGTGTCCAGCAGCATTCACGCTTGTTTTTGAAAATTCAAATCTTTTTAGTGATCACAGCCCAGCAAAAGGTGAGAGAAGTAATTTATTCATTGATCACCCTTTTTTCCAATTTTTTAATTCATCACCTCTAATAAGGCATGTGCAAAAAGACATTGGTCATATGACTGTTTCTTTTGAGTGACCGTAGATCGGATGTAACTCATAATCTAAAAAAGACAGGTGAGATAATAAAAAGAAAAGGCACAGTTGTGTCCTTTACCAAAGTCAATTTGAAAAATTTTAATAAACGTGAAACAAATTGTCACTGACCGTGCTTGTCTGTGTTTCTTTCTTTTATAAGATATATATATAAGCGAGACCAAACTTTAATTATCAGAAGCGAGGCAAAACAAACAAACAATTGTTGCATAACAAAAAACAATTTTATTTTCAGTTAAAGAAGAACCAATGTAATTTATTTATAGTAATTTATATTTATAACAACCAGATATGGATTAAACTGAATCACCAAAAAATGCATTACTGTTTGGAATAATTTTACAAGAAAACTTCAGATTGATCTACTTAGCCTATCACGATTTGTACTTAAATCTAGCATCAAATCAATTTTCACCAAATCCTACATTTAAATATAAAAGCAACCATCTATATCTAAATCTTCTTATGATTTTTTCTTTTCTTCTAATATGTTCTTCATTGACAAGCTCTGCCTTGCTCTTTTGTAACCTCCCTTTCCCACAATGTGACTATGAGGAAGATTCGGACAAATATTTTCTAATTGAAAAAATGAAAAACTAAGGGTAATGTTCCTAGATTAGAATACTGCACGAGCATCACCTCTCCCAAAATAAAAAATTAAAAAAACAAATAAATAAAGGGAGAAAGCATAACATTTGAACATTTGAACAAAGAAGGAATTTTATTTTATCATTATGTGATAGGTTCCTCGTCAATTATTGAACACCTAGAAAGTATTTCATCAGGTTCAATGATGCAATAATGTCAACCACAACTCATAATCAAATTTCGCGATTTCAATCTCCGTTGTTATTCGGAGATTTTAATTTTACAAACTTATTTGCATAACTTTGTCTTAGAGCGAGAATGGCAACATTAATAACTAAGATAAAGGTAAAAAAAACAAATTAATGACTTATTTTTCACAGCAATTTAAAATAGATTTAAATTTCAAAAATTAAAATTAATCACAATTTAAATTTTAAAAAAACTAAATCAAAACCCCACCCACCCTAAACAATACATCATAACCATAATTGTAACTCCCACCCCCCAAAAAAACAATATGTTGTCAGCCATTTTTATTGTTAATGGTAAACGGAAATAATCATATAGGTCAAGTTACCCATTTTATAGCTCACTTTTTCTCAACCCCAGTTAAGCAAGGATAACCGAATAAATATATATAAATAATTTCTATGCCGGAAGAATGTTGGAAAAATGTTTTCTTACCGGTAAAAAATCTCATTTACCCATCACTAAATGTCCTTATTCTCCTTTGTGTATAATTTTAATTCATTTTGTATCGTGAGCAAAAAGCATAAATTAACTCATGTTTATTTTATTCATGTTTTTTGAACATCCTAAAAATATGTAAAGAAAACTTGGAGTGACAAACAAATTAACACAAAAGATTATTAGAATTTTTCTAGTTTATATGAATTGGATCATGTTCTCATCAAGCACCCTAAATTTTTGCAAATCTAAAAGGATACTTTTTTCCTTGACACCGGTGATGTCACTGAAACGTCAGCAGTGTTAATTACCAAGTTAAACAAAGTTTGCATGTTGATATTGAAAATACTCGGCTGAACTGGTGTCGCTAGTCTGTCTCTGAAAGGTTCGAAGTTACTTACATTCGATAAAAAATAAGTTGTTTATAGGTTTGTTTGTTTTTTAAAGTAACAAACTTTTGAAGTTACTAAGACACTTTCTTCTGAAAAAATTAAAAACTATTTATTGTTTAACTTGGTAACTAACACTGCTGACTTTTCAGTTACATCACCAGTGTCAAGGAAAAAAATCATCCTTTTAGATTTGCAAATATTTAGGGTGCTTGATGGGAACATGATCCCATAAATTTAGCAAACAACAACAGTCTTAGAACTTGAATTAGATTTTTAGAAATAATGTTTTCTTATGGCACATGTTTACCACAAATATGACTTTTTTTGAGAATAGAAAATATATGAACAGGTCTGATCAGTCACTCAATAGAAACAGTCATATGACTAATGTCTTTTGGCAGCATGCCTTATTGGGAGTGATGAATTAAAAAGTTGGAAAAAGGGGTGATCATTGAATAAATTACTTCTCTCAGCTTTTGTTGGGATCTGATCACTTCAAAAAGCAAACATGAATACTGCTGGACACAAACTAACGGATCAATTTAGCATAAAATTACATTGTAAATTGAACCCCCCAAACCTATTCTGAGGTGGAATTTTAAAACAAAAAGAAGAATTTCCCATACATAAGGAGTAAATATTTATATTTTCAGCCCTCTAGCTCCATTGGTATGGCCTGCATGCATGATACATGCCAGGCTCACTTGAAAACTGAAGAAACCTAAGTTGACAGTTTTTATTGTGTCACACTTTATGAAAATTGCTAAAAGTCATACCATGATATTCTTTAAGCTTTAAGTTCATATTTAAAAAAATTGAATGTCAATCTCAAGGGAAATAACTAATAAAAATTATCTCCCTTTGACCAATAGAGGAATTTAAAAATTTCTTTTCTATTCTATTCACAGAAGAGTTCAATTTTCAATTCTATTCATTGAAGAGTTCCACTGTTAATTACAAGTGGTACATGAAGTTAATAATGTTTCTCTTTTTCTGTTTAGGGATTATTCTCTGTGGGAGAGCCCATATGATTTAAGGCTCAAAAATCAATTTGTGCAGTTTGACTCCATGGTTTGAGCATTTCTTCTATTGAAAAGTATGAACCAACTCTCAGAAGCAAAACCATTTTGTTGTGATGTTTGTGGATTCGCTTTTTCAAAGAACTATAAGCTAAAAATACACACGAGAACACATACAGGTGAGAAGCCATACTGTTGCGAAGTGTGTGGATCCTCTTTTTCAACAACTTCAAATTTGAAAAAGCATTTGCGAACTCACACTGGAGAAAAACCATACTCATGTAAAGTATGTCCCTCTGCATTTTCATGTAGTTCAGCTTTAAAAGACCACATGCGAACACATACAGGAGAGAAACCTTACTCTTGCAAAATTTGTGGTTCTGATTTTTCCCAAAGTTCAAATTTAAAACTACATATGCAGAGACACAGTGGAGACAGACCCTACTCTTGTGAGATTTGTAAATTGGCATTCTGTCAAAATTCACAATTAAAACGACATATGCAAACGCACACTGGAGAGAAACCCTTTTCATGTGAAGTGTGTGGATCTGTTTTTTCTAGAAGTTACCATTTAAAACAACATATTCGCATTCACACTGGAGAGAAACCCTATGCCTGTGATGTTTGCAGATTTGCATTTTACAGCAGTTCCAACTTAAAAGAACACATGCGAAAACACACTGGAGAGAAACCCTACACCTGCAAAATTTGTCAGTCTGCATTTTCAGTCAGTTCATCTCTAAAACGACACATGCGGACGCATAAAGAGAAAGAATTTTCCTGTGAAATTTGCAGCTGCACATTTACAGACAGTTCACATTTAAAACAACACATGCGAACACACACTGGAGATAAGACATTTTCTTGTGAGGTTTGTGGATCTGGGTATTCTGATAGTTCTGCATTAAAAATACACATGAGGATGCTGACTGGAGAGAAACCATTTCTTTGTGATGTGTGTGGTTCAGCATTTTGAAAGAACTTGGGGTTTTTCAATGTGTGATCAGAGCTGGCCCAAGGTACCAGCTACACTGGGCAGTCGCCCAGGCTGACAACAGATAGAGGGGCCTGAGACAGTTGGACTTTCCAAATACAAATGAGAAATTGAATAAATGGAATAAAAACTGTCAAAATCAGAGAATTCCCTGATGTGAAGTCATGGGATCCCTAACAACCCTGGTTCAGAGAGGCTGCTCTAAGCCATCTCCAGACATTGCTGTTTGTGTCCAAAGTGGATAAGGCCAAGAAAAATCTGACAAAACAGAAGACATTTGCATGGTGTGTGATTAAACTAGTGCGGGGCCTTTAGCATATTTTATAAAGGGGTCCTAAATCTAAAAAATACACGAATATTAAAACACATATTATTTTTACTTGCACAGTAAAGTAATTCAATTTTTTCATTTGCATTAGAGCCAGATAATATGACAAATATGTCTGTCATTTCAGTAATAGTATTTCTTCATTTTCATCCATGTGCAGCAGCAATGACTTCAATTTCAAATATTTTTGTGTTTATGCATTGTATATATACCACACAGATACCACACAACCATTATCTCAATCACGCATATATTGAAGCATATATACAATCCACTGTTAGAATTGCCCTAAAGTATATATTGGAAAAACATCCAGACCAGTCAAAAACAGAGTTCATGAACACAGCAGAGCACTCAAATTAGATGACCATTCCAATGTACAAACGATACACTGCAACAAATTAGGCCACAATTTTGACCTACTACACACCTGCATCATAAAGATTGAACATAACAAAGACAAAAGAAAATGTATAAAATCGGCAATCATCTCTCAATATAACACCATTGATCAATGACCAGGTTGCTTCAATATGTCCACAATTAGCAAGACTCATCAAAATATATAGATTGTCAATACTCAATATCAGCCCCAAAGCATTACCTCACAGACCTCCCTTTGACATTTGATATGCGGCTCGTAGAAAGATATTGGCTGAGCCTGTATGAGAAAAATATGAATAGATAGATATGAACAGAGATAGATAGATAGATAGGAACAGACTGGGATAGATGCAAGCTTTATAATTAATCACTTGGTCAAAACTATGATCCAACAGGATCAATACATAAGTTTATTATTCTTTATTAGTAAAATAAAAATAAATAAACAGTTTGTAATAACTACATACATGAATAAACATTGTTGCACATATATATTTGTTAATGTCTATATGTAATTTTGTAACCAAATATGTATGTGACAATATAAACATGTATGTTAAAATGTTGTTTGTGTAGCTATCAAACATATAACTCTCACACAAACACACACCCTCGGACCACATACCTGTCAGTTCCCTACTTTAATTTCCTAATTCACCTCACACACAGACTCCAAAATTCCTGATTCAAACCAAGATAGCATCTGATACTGACTGATCTTACACACAAAATAAGTCCTATGCTAATTTCCCCAGAACATATTAAATATCTACCCAGCTTAATTGTATCTCAACCCCACCCACCAACCAAACAAGGACCTTACATAAAT
>VCCN01006885.1:1611966-1624926 GCA_006491835.1 Architeuthis dux | reverse complement strand
AACATTATATATATATACAGAAAAAGGCCAAAAACACTTTAAAAATAACAAACACATAAGGGACTACAGGTCAGAGATCAATGGCTTAACCCCTGAAAACGGCTGACAGAGACGACCAAGAAAAGGCAATAAAAATGTCCACTACCCCACATTGAAAATAGATGACCACATCAAAAACAAAAGGCCCACAAAAAGAACAGATCAGAGAGTGAACTAATTAAGCAGCAAAAATGGAGATGGGCTGGCCACCTAGCAAGAAGAGATGACAATAGATGGAGGAAAAGACTAACCGATTGGTGCCCATGGGACAGTAAACGAAGTAGGAAAAGACCAGACACAAAAGTTTGCTAGTAAGACTTGGCAGAGGTTAGCACAATTTAGGTCATCATGGAAGATGGGAAAGGCCTTTGTCCAGCAGTGGACTTATAACGGCTGATGATGATATATATATAGAGAGAGGGGGGTGTCATTTCTAGCAGGTTTCTTTCTCACTGAAAATATGCCAGATTAGACTAAGCAATGTAAATAAATTTCATGCACCACATCATAAATACTTCAATCAGATAAATCACATACATCTTTGATAAGAGAGTTATTCTTACAAATGAAAATTTTCAAAAGAACTATTGAAAAGATTATTAACATTTTGGGATGGTATAACGTCTGCTGCCACTTTTCCAGTGGTGTGGGGTGGAAGCATACATCCCACCCACCATTTGTAGTATAAGCAAGTACGACCCACTCTATGATCCAGACGCCAGATGGTGCACTTGACCGTTGATAGAGATGCATGACCTGACCCCAGGGTGACATGATGGGGGGAGCACCAGTGAATAATAATACAGTCTTTTTATATGGGAACATCAAGTTGGGGTTACATAAAACAATTGTACTGCACCATTATCCTTTATTGACTATAAAGTCCCAACTTTCAAACCACTATGCTATAATATTATTTTAATGTTTTTTTGGAGATCAAAAGCTGCATGAACAATAGAAAAGGATATATTTGGAATATATCTTAGCAGCAACCCTGTTACCAACGAATAATAATACCATCTTTTTATATGGGAACATCAAGTTGGGGTTACATAAAACAATTGTACTGCACCATTATCGTTTATTGACTAAAAGGTTACAACTTTCTTTCAAATGCCTCGGTGAGAAGGCTGGGGGGGCCACAAGCGGATGCCCATGGGTCTAACAGATTCGACCAAATGGGTGTGTGTCTGTGGAACATACTTGAATTGATGAAGGAATGAAGAAATATATATTTTTAGATTTGGTCCATCTTTTAAAGATCCCGGAAGTAGCAAGAAAGTCAGTAAGTATATCTATAATATATAGATATAGAGAGATAGAGAGAGTGTGAGAAAATCTGTAAATGTAACATTCAAACAGTTTGACTTTGGTGTGTATTCTGGTGTCTTTCCCCCAAAAATGAATAATTAACATTTAAATTCATATAAAAAAATTTGAATTTCAATATTACAGTAAATAACTTCTGATTAAAGTTACTTCCCTTTGAACTTTAAGTAATTTTTTTCCTATTCTTTTCACAAAAGAATTCTGTAATTTTTATGCTGTTCACGGAAGAGTTCCACTGTCAATTACAAGCAGTTACCCGCGGTTCATGAATTTAAGAGTTAAAAAAGATCCACACAGCACACAAGAAGAGAAAATACTACAATTGAGAACCTGCCTAAAATTCAGTCGCAGAAGCACTTTTAATATTTTGTCTCTCTTCAGCGTGTGCTTGCATATGTGCTTTCAAAGTTGAATTATTTGGATATGCAGATCCACACATTTCACAAGAATAATAAGTTTTCTCTTTAGTGTGTGACTTCATGTGTCTTTTCAAATGTGGACTTTGTGTAAACGCAGATCCACACAGATCACAAGAAAATGGTTTCTCTCCAGTGTGTATTCGCCTATGTTGTTTTAAAGCTGAATTAACACTGAATGATGACCCACAAACATTACAAGAATATGGTTTTTCTCCAGTGTGAGTTCGCATGTGTACTTTCAAATCGGAACCTTGAAAAAATGAAGATCCACACACTTCACAAGAACATGTTCTCTCTCCAGTGTGTGATTTCATGTGTCTTTGTAAAGCAGAATTCAACAGAAATGCTGATCCACAAACTTGACATGAAAATGGTTTTTCACCTGTGTGAGCTTTCATGTGTACTATAAAAGATGTACGCCATGAAAATGTGATTCCGCACACATCACAGGAATATGGTTTCTCACCTGTATGTATTCGCACGTGCACTTTTAAATCTGATTTTCTTGAAAATGCTGATTTACAAACTTCACAGGAGAATGGTTTTTCTCCTGTGTGTGCTCGCTTGTGTCTTTTTAAACCTGAAGTATGCGAAAATGCAGTTCCACAAATGTCACATGAAAATGGTTTCTCTCCAGTGTGCGATCGTATGTGCCCTTGCAAATGGGATGACTTCGAAAATGCAGATCCACAAACTTCACAAGTGTATTGTTTTCTTTGGGGTGTGCTCATATTGTTTGAAATTTAGTCCAATGTTTCTTAAAGTATTTCAGTGTCATTCACCCTTGAATCTTTATCACAAACTCTCATTTACCCATGACTAAATTTCCTTATGTTTTTCATCTTATTCTCCTTGTGTATAATTTTAATCATTTTTGTATCATTAGCAAAAAGCAAAAATTAACAGAATTTTCTAGTGTAAGGTTAGCAAACAACAGTCATAGAACTTAGCATTCTGTCTAAATTAAAAATCTAATTCTTATTGTATATGCTTACCACAAAAATGACTTTATTAAGTATAAAAATGTATGTATCTGAGTAAATTAAGTCATTCACCCTTTATGTTTCATTCATCCTTGGGTGATCTATTCACCAGTTTAAGAAACACTGATCTAATCCACGGTAAAATCGTAATCCAGTCTTTTATGCGATTAGAAAGGAGGAATTCCTTCTCCAATATAGATGGTGGAAAATCTGTGGAAGAAAAAAAAAAATTTTTTTGAAAATACATGTTAGTGCATTAACTAAAAACATGTACAGAGGAAGCCACTTATTGTGATCACTTTAGAACAGGGTCTTTTAGATAACACTAAATAAAGAATATAAAAATTGTAACAATTTGCATTGTTATGAAATCATTATATTAAATCCATTGTTATAAACAAGTTTACATTATAAAAAATATGAAATTTATTTTTAATTTTTAATTAATTTTAACCTTTAAATTCATAAGAAATTGAATGTCGATTTCACGTGAGATAACTTCTGAATAAGGTTATCTCCCTTTGACCATTAGGTGATTTTTTGATTTTCCTATACAATTCACAGAAGGGTTCTGTTATTTTTAATTCTAGTCATTAAAGAGTTCCACTATAAATTACAAGCTATCCATGAATTCAAGAATTAATTTTTAATTAATTTTAAATCAAGTGTTTTGGGATGGACTGATCTTGATAACAATAATTGTTTCATAATGTTGTATAGCCATCTTGGTCTGCAGGAGGAAAATCCTGAACTTGGAGAAAAAAGAAGGCTCGAAACTTGTTTATAAAAATATGAGGATATATTTTTATTTCATAAGATACATTGCGTCGTGGCAGAGAATGGAGAGGAGGAAAGAGATAATGAGAGCCAACAGACTGTTCCCAACCTAGGCGGTCTGTCTCTTTGAGGTCGTCCTGTGTCTCGTTAGCTTTTATGGAGGTTCGAACGCGCACACTGATTTTCCAGCCCATGACTTGTTTATGACTTTTGAACACCTGTTGTGTCTACGTCCGGTTCTGGACACCTTGCAGTTTGAGGTTTTCGTCAATATCCTGTTTATAAGTTTTAACACCTGTGGGGGTCAAATCTGTAACCTCCGCCCACGGCTGCCTAAATATCCACCAATAACATTATCCGTGATTATAATAAACGACTTCCTCTGAATATTCAAATATCAATGTGTATATAGAATTATTCCAATTATTGGGAAACAGACAAAAACTTCTTAATCCTAGATGAAATGTCTCCCCGTTGTTGCTATGTAAGAAAAAAAAGTTTTACAAACCTGGCTGCTACAGGGTCAAACTCAACTCCTATCTTTATTCTGACTGAAGATGATTACTACAACTTTTGTATTGTAGATATAATAAATAAAAAATCATAACATAAATTTTCGTAGATATGTAAGACTTGTTAGTTTGGCTCAGTCGGTAAATGAGCAACCTACCGATCACTTGGTCGTGATTTCAAATCACTGTAGGGAATGTTAAGTTTATATATCAGTTTGGTATAACATGAAGGAACAGTGAAGAGAGTAATCCCCTAAATTAGGTGAGGATTGTTCTTGTTCTCGTTACGGTGGAGAAACAAAGTCAACTCTAGCCTCCAACTTAGACTGGAGTTTGACAATTAATGAAGTATATTCCATTATCTTAGGAATAAAATAAAGAACAGGTATCTCCCGCTTTTGGAAAGATCGCTCAATGCCCAGGGCCAGTTTAAGACCACAAAGGGCCCTACGCCATGTCACCCATAATTTTAGGGCCCTCTATATTAAAATTATATGAAATCTGAACAGTAAGTTTATATTGAAACGTACAAATGTGAAAATAAGTCATCTCATAGTATAAACTAAAAAGGGGTATTTTACCTATATTTCCATGCTAAGTGTATTAATTATTTTATTTATGATGGATATTTTACCAAGGGAATAATGATAAATTTCTATATTGCTATTTACTTGGGCCCTATGCCATGGCGTAGTTTTCGTATAAGCTGATCGTGCCCCATCTACACCTCTTCACTTTCATGAAAGACCTACATTACTACCGCTTTCCCAAGAAGCAATTACCATTAACTCTTTAATTCATAAACTGCTTGTAATTGACAGTGGTTGATTGATTGATTTATCAACACTTGATGGGTCATTTAATGCCGAAATCATTTTAAACTTCTGAAAGTCAGAGATTATATTTTTTTAATAGAATCTGGCGACTTTGGTGAAAAAACAGGTGGCCTCTGTTTGGGGTGTCTTACCCTTTGCAGGGGATGCAGTTGGCTTATTCTAGGCCCCAGACGACAGGGCCAAATTGACAGTGGAACTCTTCAATGAATAGCATAACAAATTTCAATCAGAAATTTTTTACCTTGAAATTGACATTGTATTTTCCTTGTATGAATTTAAGAGTTAATTTATATGGTAAATGTTTATAGCTTTCTTCTATGTGTAATGAAATACACTCGAGTCATGCGTTCGTTTGCTGAGAAGAAAGAGGATAAAGATGAATCAGAAATTTGGGGGAGATAGTATTATTAGGGCCCTCGGCTGTAAGGTGAAAGATTCCAAACCAGGATTTGGGTCAACTGTTGACCGGGTCACGCGGAAGTCAGAACAAAGAAAATGCGTTCGACCAATCAGCGCCGCCCGATTTTTTTTAGTGCGCAGTGATTTTAAATCGGCTGGCAGTTAGCAGTTGGACAGAGAACAGCAAGGGGTCAGCAAGCTAATTTGATTTGAACTACTATCATCACCTTAGTTGGTCATCCTCGGTAAAGCAACTAGGAACAGAATTTAACAACTCGTTTAGAATTTTAACCAAAAACAGAATATAATACTCCGAGTGATCTGCGAACCGGCCCAGCATCGAAGTTATCAACAGAAATAAAAGGAACACACATTTTCTTTGAAATCAACGAATTTTGGCGTCTTTCCATCCAGCCACGTGGGAAAGCCATTCTCTGTTATATTTCCCATCACAGATATTTCAGCTTTGTAAATGTACAACCCTGTGATGACATGTCTCATACCATGAGAAGAAATGCTGATGCTTTGACATTATGTATGCCTCTCTCGATGTTGAAGGTTGATGTTTGTCGTCTGTTGTGGAAGGCTTGAAATCCAACAGTATGCTTGACTGCTTAGCCTCACACATTTCCCTATCATACAGTTCTTTGTAGTCACTCACAACATCATGCCCTAAACCTAAGTGCCCTTTCAAAATTAGAAAGTGTGAATCAACTTCTGCTAATCCATGAAGTCTTCGTGGCCGATTGGTAAAAGCAGATACGGCGTAAACTAGTCTCCCTCTGGCAATGAGGGTGTGAGTTCGATTCTCACCAAAGGCTTACTCTTTATTTCTGATTGCGCTGTTATTCATTGCCATAGAAACAGTGGCCCGAATTAATAAGTTGTATAAAACAGCTAGAATTAGGATGACAGTAAAAACTAGTCAAATTTAATAAAAGTGGAAAGTCACACTTGTCTGCAATGCAGTACTGCCAGTAACAAAACATCTCACGCAAAGATATTTTTTGGTCTGGGAATGCGCAAAAATGTTATATGAATTAATGGTAATTGCAACTTTGCTTCACGCAATTAATGGGAGGGGGCCCCAAAAGCTTTATGAATAGTAGTTCACCTAATGTATTTTTACTAAATTATACAATAACAAATCTCACATGTTGGAGGGGGCCCCTTGAGGTGCCAAGCCCCCTGCCCGGGCCCTCAAATCTCTAGCTACGTCACTGCCTTTAATAATTTTCTTTTTATATCCGCCACTAGCCTGTAAGCGTGGCAAGTTTCATCAAATCTCACTAAATCAGTGGTTTCCAACCTTTTCATTATGAGGATCCCGTTTATTTAAATGAATTTTCATATTGAACCCAGGCTTTTGAAAGGTCTGTCCATGGACCCCCAGTAATACCTTTGTAGACCCTTAGGGGTCAGTGGCCCCCAGGTTGGGAACCACTGCACTAAATGTTGGGGGCTCAAGGCGCCAAATTCCCCCAGCCTCCAAATCTACGTTTGGATAGTGGTGGAAACCTGCACTTATTTTCAAAATGGTTTCCATGTTCACCTTTGCATTTCAAGGACTTTTAGATGCACAAGCAACTCCCACCACCTCTCGTTCCCCCCTCCCTCTAAATACGTCTGGAAGTACACTGGGGTGAAATTGCAGTTTTGTGAGTAACATCCCACCCTAGATCTTCACGTTGGATATTTAGGCAGCCGTGGGTGGGGGTCATAGGTGTTGAAAGTTATAAACAGGAAATCGGCCAAGACCCAAACTGCAGGTGCCAGGGACCGGAAGACACACCAGGTGTTGGAAAGTCATAAGCAGGATATTTTCTAAAACCCTGAGTTGCAGAGGGTGAGCTGGAAAATCAGCATGGGCATTCGAACCCAATAAAAGCCACACAGAGCACCCTCAGAAGCCAGAGAGATCACTTAGGCTTGGGATGAAGACAGGTCCAATTTTCCTGTTGTCCAAAGACCCGTCTAAGAAAAGTCTGTTGACTCATTATCTCTCTCCCACTCTTCATTCTCCGGAACTGAACAATGTGTCTGATGCAATAAAAAATATATCATCATATTTTTATAAAACAAGTCTTGCTTTTTCCTCCAAGTCCAGGATTTCCCCCCTCCCAGATCCGTAGGAAAAGGAAAGATGTCACTGACAGATCTGATCTGACAGAATACTCTGGCAGGTCATTTCAACAGGTTGTACTGACAAATTGGTCTCATTTGACAGCCTTCCAGGGTGGCAATCCATGAGATCAAACTAGTGCATCTATGGTCAGACTTTCAGGCTTGGTCTGGCATGAATAGCAACTAGAGGTCAACCGACTAATCTTTATTAATTTTGACTAGTACTTCTTTCATCTTATCTTTAGTTGCTTTTTATTACAAATCACAATCATAAGTAAGCAGCATTGATCAGAAATAAAGAATAACCCCCTGGCGAGACTCGAACTCAGATCCTTGTCCAAGTTCCAAGACCACCAGTGAATGCATGAAACCGCGGATAGTACTGAACCCAATATATACTATGTTTTTTCTTATACTTACATACCGATGATAAACCAATTAAACTGGATTAATCTGGCACAAAGCCGCTATCTTGGAGCAGCAAAAGTAGAGTAAACCCACAAACCATGAATTGTGAGAGTAACTTTTGTTCCACAGCAGGTATCCATTTCTCTTGGGTGTCTGCTGTCACTTTTCCAGGGTGGGTGGGGGTGAAGGACAAACCTGTTATCAGCGAATAATAATACCATATTTGTATATGGTAGCAACTAGAGGTCGACTGATTAATCCGGCCGATATTTGACATCTGGAGATAATTGACATCGGCAGATTATAGAGCTTCATGAGGCCGATTTTTATTCTAATAGAAAAAAGTACCTTTTAATTTAAAATTAAAATTGAAAGGTTGAAAGAGGGGGGTGCAAAAAAGCATGGAATTTTTCCTGAATTCAGTGTTCTGACAAGGTTCGAGAGACTACATCGGCTTGGCGAGATCAAAGGATTGACCGAGTTAGGGGTTGGGTAGTAAAGTCCAGAGAAACGACCATACAACACAGAGTGAGAGGGGTATGAAGGGAGGGCAGAGGCGGTAGTGTTGGTTCTTAGTCTTCTTTCTTTCCTACGAAAGAAAGGAAGGGAAGATAGGTTTAGGCTTCTTTAGCTGTCGGCTGGTTGTCACTGGAAGCAAAGTGAAGAAAATACAGGAGGGGAAGAAAATAAAGAAAATAATTTATGCTTGATGATGTCGCGTGTCTGCCTCTTTCACTGAACCAGAGTAGAGCTCAACCAATTAATCGGACTGATATTTGACATTTTTAATTCTAATAGGAAAAAGTAACTTTTAATTTAAAAATAAAACTGAAAGTTTGTAAGAGAGGGGGGCAAAAAAGCATGTAATTTTTCACGAATTCGGCTTGGCGAGATCAAAGGGTTGACCGAGTTGGGTGTGGGGTAATAAAGTCCAGAGAGACGACCATACAAAACAGATTGAGGGAAGGCGGATGGTTCTTAAAGGAAGGGAAGGCTTCTCTAGCTGTCGGCTGGTTGTCGGGAGGGGAAGCAAATAAATAGTAAACATTGAAGTAGACTATACAGTGTTTATAACTAATGTATACACTTTATAACTTTTTCATTTCCCAAACAGAAACAATGCACATTTTTTATTTTCAAATATTTTTCTATGTTCAAGTGAATAATACATTAGTTTAGTTGCAAAAAAAACAACAAAAAAACCAAAAAAAAAACATATCGACCATCAGCCGCCCTGCTCTCTAAATATCGGCATCGGCCAAAACCTACATCGGTCAACCGCTAATAGCAACCCACCATAATGTGTCGCGGGTAAAAGAAAAGAAGTGAGTGATGAATGAAGAGACAGGTGGTGCCCTCATCATTAAAATGTTCAGTCACTAATCAGGATAATCTTTGGTTTGAGGGCCAGATGACGGTAGCCATTTTCTGGCTTTAAAAATGGCTCAAGTTGGCTAGATTTTTCAATGACAGGCTTTAAAAATGGCTAGATTTCATTTCCAGACAACCATAGAGCTAAAAATATATATACATACAAAAGCCAAATATGCATGTATGTTTGGTTGTCTGTAATGTCTACTAGTTGAGATCCTACAACTCATAATGGACTGGTCCAAATGAGATAGATTGTACAACGAATTGTACAACGAATAATAGAATTAAAGGGGTGAAAAAATGAGACATGCCATTCCAATATCAAAGAAGTACACCAACCAAATTCAACAGACAACCTATGTCTGTCCACACAATGCAACAATGTCCTTTTGACTTCCTTGATGTAGCCGACACAGTGAAGAAGATATTGGGAAGGGAAAGGTAGTTTATGGCCAAATGCAAATACTCTCAGCAAACCAAAAGAAAAAAGAAGTCAAAATGGCTCAAAATTTAAATATGGCCAAACCAAAAAGTTCATGGCCAAATGCTTTTTAAAAAGGCGAGATTTGTCAAATTTGGCCTTCAACTTTATTCTGTAAGGAATGTTTAAAAATAAAACTGAAAGTTTGTAAGAGAGGGGGGCAAAAAAGCATGTAATTTTTCACGGATTCGGCTTGGCGAGATCAAAGGGTTGATCGAGTTGGGTGTGGGGTAATGTCAGTTGAGACTTTCAAAAAACTTAAAATTAGGATACTTGAATAAATTTAAAAAATTACCTAATAAAATCACTTTTGGCTCCTTATTGCTGATTCATACATAAAAATAACCTGTCATTTTTTACAGGTATTTGCTAGGACATATATGTATGCTACAAAAACTCATACAAATTCTCCAAAAAGTATAAATTGAATGTATTGATCAGATCTTCTTTATTTGCCTCCCCATGACAGCAAATTTGACACAAGGTGCAGGGGGGTTCCCCAAGTCCCTGTGACTGATGTCACAGGGACATTGGGGCCAGCCGGTTATTGGTCACAGGACGAATCCTGTGTATGATGGACAAAGATCCCGGGACGAATCCAGGGCAGGTGTGATCAACTTCTTGGCCAGAAGGCTTTGAAATCCTGTGCAAGCTCTCAGGATGTATCCTGAGCATGCGACAAGGATTCCAGGATGAATCGAAGACAGTGTTACTCCGAACTTCAAAGCCCAAAGGCTGCAAAGAACAGATACTACACTTTGATCTTAGCTAAAAGGCTGAGAATTTCTCTATTCGCCTCACCACGATGGAAAATTATGACATGAGGTATTTTTTAGGGTGAAGTCCTGCACGCGAATGTGCAGGCAGAAGGGGGGTGGGGGTGGAGATCCCAAGTCCCTTTCACTGAGACAAATGCCAAGGCTTGTCAAAAAAAAAATCATAACATTTGTAACTATGGATAATTGCTTAATTCCTTAAAGGCTAGACAGCGATGTTTACTAAAAAACGTCAATCAAACTCTCACTACTACTGTTTTTAAGATTGTTCCCAATTGAGGACAGCATTTCAAGTGTGTTCTGTCCCATCCCACACCCTGGAGGTGGATAGATGGATATAATATAAAGGGGCCGGTCGAAAACTGCTCCTTGAGTTCATTTGTCTCTTATATATTCATACCTGAAATTATTTAACTAACACGTATATTTTTCGTATTATGTGGCAATATGTTATGTGGTCAATATCATTGTTTACCAATTGTAAATTCCTATTTAACTTGTTAACATTCCAATAGCCATTATTTTGAAATTCCAAATGTTGACCTATCAATCATACAGCGATGACGTGGTAAGGCCAAATTTTTATTTCCATGCACTTAAAATTGTCTCGATGTAAAAAATGTTATTATCTATCTATTTTTCGACCCCCCCTCCTAAGGGGTACTATGGTACATTTGCCTCTTTTTTTAATTATACACCTGATGAGGGCTGAAGAATGGATCAGCTGAAACTTTGCGTTGATAACATCTAGGATGGAAAGAAGAGATTCAGTTGTCCAAATGGAAAGAAGAGATTCAGTTGTCCGAACAAAAGTTGGAATGTTAACGACCCTTCTCAAAGTTATAGAACAATTCAGTAGTTCATTCATATTTTACCTGGGAAAATATTGAAGAAAGTCAACAAAAACAGTAATTTTAAAAGGGGTTTCTGCAAATTTTAATTGTGTAGCCAAGGTGTTAAATAAAACAAAAACACTGTGTAGCCAAGGTGTTAAATAAAACAAAAACACAAAGTCGTGATTGCAAGGTTAGAGGTTAATTTTTGTTATTGTTCAGTTAAAGAGTCTAGAACAGGCATAAGGCAACCTTTTTTGAGCAACGGGCCGCATGAGATATTTCTAATTATAAACCGGGCAAAAAATTCACTGTCAGAATAATTTTTAGAATATTACAAACTTTTTTGCTAACAACATAGCTTGCATGCACCATTTTGCTGAGCTCTGTTTGCCTTTTAGAAAAAAGCGTATTTAGGCTACCGATCTGTTTCTTTAGGGTTTCAATTTTAAGCTTTCCGATATCTCCTTTAAATGTATCATACCCGGAATGTTTAGTTGTGTAATGACGCTTAACGTTAAATTCTTTATTCTTCAGAGTGGGATTCAGAATATATTAGACACACTGGTCTGTTTTTTTACTTTAACAAAGTAATCATTTGTTCACTTATCCTGGAATTTTCTCATTTCTTAAAAAAAGGTTCCCCTTTTCTTAGATGAAACATTATTTTCCTCATGGAATTAAGTGTGCCATTCAGAATGTCAAAAGGGCCATGGCTGGTCTAGAAGAAGGACAACTTTGATTCCAACCCAGGGAGTAGAGCCTCCCTTAAGGTGGTTGGATGCCAACTTTAATGTCCTTCCAGCAGCTCCTGCAGCCAAACATATCATGCTCCACTTTTCTTTGGACCACAGCAGTGAGGCTGAAAGGGGGATTCTGTCGACTGGACATCCCAGAATTGCATCCTTGTTCCATTATCTATCGAGACAGAAGAACGCCATCATATCTATGAAATCAAGGAATGGATAAATTTGTATCCGATAGAATATGATAATTATAAAGACAATTATTAATTAATCAATAATTGGGAACTCATATCAGCCCGGCATCGGTGTTAGCGATTGCTAAACGGGCGACCTAGTTCATATATGTTTCTAACCGCTGCCTTGCCATGAGAGTGCCGTTAGCTCAGTGGTGGCGACCAAAGATTAGTAGATTCAAACTGCTAGAATATTGATCTTTCCACAAACTACAATTCTGAAATGCATTTGGAAGAGGAGAATGACTGAAATCTGATGAAAAGGGTGCATGGGCAAAAAATGGATAAATCAACGCTTCATGGTGACTGAGTTTCATGCTGCTGCAATCTTCAGACCATGAAGTGTTGATTTATCAGTCTACACTGTCTATATTTATATAAGCTCTATCCCTGATATCAAGCACTCTTCACTTATAAATAACTTAACCCTCAAAAACAATAACAATATATATATTTTTAAAAAAGAGAATTCCGCAAATGTATTGAATATTATTTATTATTTTCATAACACGTGTTTCAGTCCTTTAAGAGCCTCATCAGGTACATATTTTTTCAAATTTGAAGACGAGCAGTTGTCAACCACACTCCAACTCAGCAGTACCTTGACCACAAGTTACGCATTTGAAATGAATATAAACTGTTCAACAAGCAACTCATATAAACTTGCTACCATAAATATCCTTACATTTTA
>VCCN01006885.1:1582748-1598846 GCA_006491835.1 Architeuthis dux | reverse complement strand
AATTAAATAATTTTTGAAAGAATATGTATTTATGTCTATAAGTAATTCAAGAATATAGCATTTTCATTAGTTATTTTTATATCCCTTTGATTTTGCCCTTATGTGCATCCGTAGTCGGAATCAAAATGGTTAAAAAGTCTTTGTTCACAAAACTCAGGATTGCCAAAAGTTTTAATTTTTTTGTATATATTATTAATTGTATACTATAATTTTTGTTCATACTTAGAAGATACATAAACAAAAGACATTTTTTTTATTTTATACATAATGATATTAAAGGAAAAATCATATTAAAATTATTTATGAACAATAGCATATTTCATATGGTGGTGAGCCAGATGAAATGTCAGAGAGAGCCAGATCTGGCTCACAGGCCATAGTTTGCCAAACATCTCACTTAAAAACAGACTAGTTGACCCTTATGGTGTTGTATATATTATTTTACAATGGAGTCAATGTTGCTCTTTTTTTAGTATAAGCAAAATTTTTTGCAAGACTATCAATTGAGAATAATACACAGATGTGTCTCTCTGAAACTGTGCCTAGAACTGAGTTACCCATTGGAAAGGGCCAAGCTCATCCATCTGTTTAAAAATGTAACATTAAATGAAATTTCTAACAAATACTAAATATTTATTGTCTATTCTAGGGTACTGCTGGACAGGACCATGGTTTCCAATTTTGTTATCCAAAATTGAGGGAAAAAAAAATCTAAATTCTCCAGATCATCATCAGAAACATAATCCCCAAAATACATATATTTAAAAATCAAACTACACAATTTCTTAAACCTCTAAAAATAAGGGAATGTATATGTAAATTTTGCACACATATTTGGAGCCTACTGGAACTGTTTTAGGTACTGGGTAAAGTCATAAGTTAAAAAAAGAAGTGGTTCAACCAAAAATCAACCATTGTAAAATAATATAATAGATATCAGGATCTTGCCTGAGAGCTATGAAAATGGTGGAGCATAAAAGTAATGGTCATGCCGATTATCAGTGGAGCACTGGGAATGGCCTCAAATATCCTTACTAAGAGAATGAAGACAATTCAGAACACAGATATGTTGAAGTCTGTGTGAATACTGAGAAGAGTGGAGATTTTAGGAAACTTGCTGTCACTTGATCTCCAGGGGTGACTACAGATATAAAAATTAATCAACTTTAATATTTAAAACAAAACAAAATTGTGAATATTTCACTTTTATGGCTTGAAATCATCAGTTTGAATTATATTTTTTAATACCATTTATTTTCATGTAAAAGTCATTTTTATTGAAAAATGTTATTACTAATTACTTAGTGCCTAGTTGAAAAGAAGGTCACATCCGAGAATATCAATATTTAAAAAAATAATCTGTCAAAGTAGGACGACTTAACTGTCAAAAATGAATTGCATCATAAAGACTGATTTGACCGATCACCATTTTACTTTTGTACTAAGCTGGTGCATCAATGATTGAGTTTTAGTAGATTATTTTATTTTATTTTTTTTATTAAATCAAGTATATATAAACCATTTTTATTAATTTTTGACTGCTATTTACCCTCAATTTTAGTAGTTTTTAAAAATAAAAAACACAATGTGTAAAATGGTTCACAATAAATGAATAATAATAATAGCTATTTTACTAAAACCAAGTTGAATTGTAATTAGAAAAATAACTAAAAGTTAAGATGAAGGTAAATAGTAGTTAAAAATTAATAAAAATGGTTTTGTCTAAATAAAAATTAATTAATAAAACAATCGATCGCTTTTTTTTTACTAAAACCAAAGCAACAACACTGCAGGTGCCGGCCTTACTGAATTGTGATTAAATAAATTAAATATTAGGATGAATGTAAGTAGTAGTTAAAAATTAATAAAAATGGTTTGCAATACTCGATTTAAAAAATCTAAAATAAAATAATTGGTTTTATTAAAACTCAATCATTGCTGTGCCAGCTTAGTACGAAAGTAAAAAAATGTTAGCTTTTTTAGCGGTGATCAGTCCTTATGATGCAATCCATTTTTTATGGTTCAGTCGTTCTACTTTGCCAATAATCTTAATTCTGATATCAGCCTAACCAAATTTAACTACCAATTTTCTTATTAGTTTAATCCCAGCCCAACTAAACTGAAGCTGGCTTAATGATGCAATTAACTGATGTTAAAAAATGCCTATTTCAAGTATATAGTATATTCATGTATAGTATAACAGATGCCATAGAGCGAGTTCAGAGGAGAGCCACTAAGACCATTCCAAGGCTGGGAAATATATCTTACACTGAAAGATTAAAACAACTTAATCTAGAGATCCTTGAATACAGAAGAAAACGTGCTGACCTACTAGAGGTCTATAGAACCTGGAACAACATACATAGAATGGATATTGAGGTTCATTGCTCAAAATGGCCTGATAAGAAAATGCTGACTTCATCTATCTGCAGTAAAACCAGAGGACACAGCCATAAACTACAAATTCAGACCTCCACTGGTGTTAGAAAAAATTTCTTCTTGGCAAGAGTAGCAAACGTATGGAACAGCCTAAGTGAAAAAACGGTCACAGAATATCAATATTTAAAAAAATAAGCTTTATTTAACTACAAATTTTCTTATTAGTTTAATCCCAGCCCGACTACACTGAAGCTGGCTTAATGACGCAATTGTCAAAAAAAGACTATTTCAAGTACAATCAATTGGGTACAGATGAGCATGACTTATTTTTGAAAGTGAATTTTATGCTCGAATAATTATCTTAACATTAGAAGAAGCCTCACTGGCAATACAACTTACATGTTTCACTGTTGTCTTGTTGTGGTATATCATTACTGTGTTATAATAAAGTCACAGCATGGTATATCATTACTGTGTTATAATAAAGTCACAGCATGGTATATCATTACTGTGTTATAATAAAGTCACAGCCACATTATGGTTGGGCTTTTTTTTTTGTGAATTTCTCTCATGACTAACTTTTCTTTTGCTTAGGAAGTTTTAACTTATTAATCTGACCTTTATTTTCCAAGTATTTTTAGTTAATCTTGGGGCCAACAATTCTATATTATTTAGTCTGAAATTTAGATATGAATAAAAATTATAACAGTAGTGGAAGCTCTAACTTAAAAAATATTACTCCACATGGTTAAGATTTACGAGACGTGAGAGACAAATTCTCCTAAAAGAAATCTCTTTTTCTTTCAATCCATTAGACTGTCGAACCATCCAGGAATTTGTTAAATTTTAGGAAAAAAATGTTTTCAGGTTTTATGAGGGGGGTTCTAGACAGTGTGTCAGCTGCTCTCTGAAATTCTTTCAAATAATCTAACTTTTTTACCAAAAACACCAGACTCTTGTTGCTTTTGAACAGCATTCAGTGATACCCGATGCTGTCACAAATGTGGTCATAATTGTCATTTTATACTATACACCAATATGGTATATAGTAATTAGAATTAGAGTTAGGTTTTCTTATTTCCGGATTATTTCTGTGTTACCAGATAGCGAAACTGCCAGCATAAAAAGGCTGACACGTGACCAAAACAAGGGCCTGTTAGTGTTATTGATCAAATCAGGCCGGGTTACCTGCTTGAATGTGTCTGATGTTGAGAAACCCTGAAAGCCCCGATGATACCAGGGAAACAACATCACTGACGACTCATCACAGGGCATCTAAAAGATGTAGGTTTCGAATTGGTGTTATTTCATCTTCATATTTTTATCCCCACTTCCTGTAAGATGGCGAAAAGACAGGTTTTTATTTTTTTTATATCATCCTTAATTTTACTGTTCAAAAAACAACATTTCATATGTAAGGACCTGATATTAAAGTCAATACACTAGCCAGCTTATTGAAACAAATATCTACCTCATATATCACTGCTAGATACTATAATATTGGTTACATACCTGGCAGTTGTTTGTCTTGCATTAAAATTATGTTTTTCTTTCTTGGGAGTTGCATGTTTCACTGTTTTTAATTGTGGTATATCGTTAGTAGGTTCTGATAAATTCCCAGCAATTTCAAGGACAAAAATGAAAAATATGTCAGATGAAACATAGAAATTTATTAAAATCCTGGAAAATCACACAGTTGTTTATCATCATCATCATCATTATTATTATCATTATCACCAGCAAAGAAAGCATCACAATCACCCTGATGAATAATATCATCATAGGGATCATCATCATCGTCTTCACAGTCCATTGGCTGTAATTCATCCATATCCTCTTCATCCCTGTCATTCCATAGATAATCATCCTCCGTACCATCCAGGGCATTAGAAATCCCACATTTCTTGAAGGATTTAACAATTGTCTCAATCTTTATTTCATTCCACGAGTTTAGTATCCATTCAGAGATCATTGGCAGGGGTGGAGCTCGTACACCGCCACCTTCAGTATACGTTTTTTCTCCATCGCACAGCCAGTTATTCCACTGGAGTCTCATCATATCCTTAAAGGGTTTATTGATACCGACGTCTATTGGTTGCAAGACACTCGTAAGCCCACTTGGAATGACAGCAAGATCGGTGTTATACGATCGGACATCATCGACGACATTTTTCATTATATGGGATCTAAACTGGTCCCAGACGAGCAAACTCTTTTCCTTGTGTTGCCCGCCCGGACGCAAATCCCAAACTTCTTTTGTCCATTTCCTGCAGCCGTCTTCATCCATCCAGCCTTGTGGATGCACATGGATGACAATTCCTTCGGGAAAGTTCTCCTTTGGCAGAGTTTTCCGTCTAAAAACAGCCATTGGTTTCAGTTTCGTACCGTCTGCCATACACGACAAGACCAAAGTAAATCTAATCTTCTCATGTCCAGTGGTCTTCACGAATATCGTATTTTCTCCGTCGTGCGTAACTGTTCGAATTTCTGGCATGTAAAAAAAGATAGGCGTTTCGTCCATATTCCCGATACATGATAGTCTGTAACCTTCTCGCAACCGATTCTTTATAACGAATCGGTGAAAATGAATTATTTTTTTATCTAGTTCCGCAGGGAATTTCTCCGCGATTTTAGTTTTCCGCTGGAGTACTAACTCATGTCTCTTCATGAATCGTGTGAACCATCCGGCGCTCGCCTTGAAGTCCACGATCCCGTCTTTATTCGATTCCATTAACGCGTAGATGCGTATGGCTTGACGAGTAACGCATATCCCGCTTTGACGATTCCCACGGATCCACTCGGCAACTTTTTTCTCCAACTCCGGCCACTTGCTCGATTTGCCGCGATTGGCACATTTCTGCCTCGGCATCTTCTGAAGTTGGTTTGCATTCTTGCGCCAGTCTCTGACGAGCTTCTCCGAAATGCAAAACTCTCTTGCCGCGACACAGTTATTCGTCTTCTCCGCCGTTTCCACAACTTTCAGCTTAAACGCTGTCGTGTATTTGTTCTTCCTCCGCAAAGGCATTTTGACAATAACGGATGGAGAACTCATGAAGACGAGTTTGTATATCCACGCGTGCTTCAAGGAAACTGTCCTCAGGTAATCATCGTCTGAATAGAGGTTGGGTAGTCGCGTACACTTTTGGTAGTAACTGAAAATGTGTAATGAAGATTTTGAGCTTGAGTTTTTTAATTAATTTAATAATGTAAATTGATAGCAAACAATGATAAAATGTTACTTTCTGATTCAATTTTATTACATGATCAGTAATTTTAACATTGTTTAATAGAATCCAATTTTTAAAATGGTCAAACTGACCAGAGCTTGTAGTAAAAAAAGGTCTTCAGTTGTAGTTTCATTTCCAATTTCATTCACTGCTTTAAATAAGCTCACAGCTTTTCCTAGAATTGGTGATCTGCTAAGAGGAATGTTTTTGGCTGTAGTCCTCAATTCATGCAGTTTTATTGCATCAAATTTGTGTTCTAATGTAAATGACAAGGCTTGTCTAACTACTGGCATTGTCTGCATAGAAAGTTCTTTGATTCATCCATATCAAAAGGGAGTTTTGCAACCAAATTTATATATATATATTAGATATACACAATAAGCCAATTCTTGTAGCGATCGCTTGACACAGACTAATTTAAAAGTTAGCCTTCTTTTTAAAATTTGGTTTCAAACATTTTTGCTTTATTTTTGTTTCAAAAAACCTTAGCTGATTGTGTGACTTTTAAATACTGGTTACCAGAGATGGAAATGGGTTTTGGGGACTAGGTATACCGTAAGGCTGTATCTAGGATTTATGCGCAGGGATTTAAGAAGGGCCCATCAGGGAGGAGCAAAGTGAACCCATGCAGCTGGGGGTTCCAGGGCACCCTAAGCCTGCATGGGTAATTTTCTTAAATGTGGCCAATTTCGGGACCATTGAGGCAATTTGACCTACACTGAAATTAAGAAGTAGGTAAATGCCATGCCCCCCCCCATTTCAACCACTGCAGTTTATAGTATTTACTGAAGGACAATGCAATCTCAAATATGATGTGACCCCCCACTTTTTGTAGCTAAAAATCAGTAATATATGTTATCATTTGTCCCACACTCTAGTATAATGCTACCCTCCCAATTATGACCTTGATTTTTTTATATTAAATTCACGAGTAAATACAGTAATTCTGAGCCTTAGATGTTAATCTTATTCTAGATAAAATATCTTCACCCCAAAAGAGCCTCTGTGCCCTTGCATACAACCTTGGTCTATTCTTGAAAAACATACGCAACTTTTACATGTGAAAATTAATACTTTCAAAACTCCTGGGACATATATGTCCCAGGGTTTCTATGACTGCTGGGGTATATATGTCCTGTTTATCTCTTTTAGAAGTCTACTAAGACATTTTAATTCGGGCATTAGGCACCTTAAAAATGGGGTTACGGGATCATGAAATTGACTTTTACATGAGTACAAATGATAATCATTTTTTATTCATTTCTGTGCCTTTAGTAGTCGACATCGCAAAATTTAAAGACAGCTAGAGCTACAGCAACCAAATTTTCTGTGGTTCCCCCAGAGCATATTTTTAGCATATTAGTTTTTGAAAATTCTAAAACTTTTCCAGTTTTTAGCAAAATGCTTGATTTACAATGTAAATATAATGCTAAATTGGACTCTTACTTTTTGTCCATCGGGTTAGCTAAACCGAATCTTTATGTTTGTGTTTAATCAGTAGATGCCTAAGTGAAAATCCTGTCTGTAGGGTGGGGTTTCAGCTAGCTGATATAATTTATTCAAAGGGTCAGTAGAACCCTATAGCCAGCTCAGGCCTCTACCAACTACGGGATGTTCACGTCATGTGGTCTAACCACAGTTCAGCCTGTCGGAAACTTCCCACAAAAGGGCGGCAGACCCCCCATTGCTAGCTTGGGCATCTGACAGGAGAAGGACACTCCTGTCAAACCTATGACCTATGGGCTCTGCTCCTATCCATGCCACTCCGGTGGACCATAGGATGTAAACCCTTGGTTTAAAGGGTGGGATCGACCTTGGGCAAGTTGCACTTCACCTTAAAACTACATTGCTCAGGCTGGAGGGTTACTCCGCACATAGATCCCGCCGTCTATGGTCTTAATGCTGTGAAAAATCCATCCCCAAAATCTTTGTTCACAAAGCCATTCATTCATAATTTATGAAATTGCTGAGGGAAATTTAAACAGCCTAGTTCTGGTCTGAAATTGCAAAAGTTAATCATTTTTGTAAAATAATCTTCTAATTATTTTCTTTCCAGCAACAAAATTTAGTTTTCTTTTCACTGTCAGTTCATTTTAACTCATTTTATTTTATTTATTTCCACTTTTCGTATGGACATAAAAATTGGCAAAAAGCATTCAATCATATCAAAGATTTTGTGATCCTATTAACATCAGCAGGGGCATAGTTGGAGATTTGGGTGATGGAGAAGTGCCCCCCCCCCTCCAACATTTAGTGCAGTGGTTCCCAACCTAGGGGCTGCGGACCTCAGAGGGTTCACAAAGGTATTACTGGGAGTCTGTGCAGACCTTTCAAGTGTCCTTGTAATGAAAAGGTTGGAAACCACCAATTTAGTGATTCGATGAAACCTGACACGTTTACTAGGCTAGTAGCGGATATAAAATAAAAAATTATTAAAGGCAGTGACGTAGCTGGAGATTTGGGGCCTGGGTGTGGGGGCTTGACTCCTTGAAGGGGCCCCCTCCAACATTTAATAAGATTTGTTATTGTATAATGTTAGTAGAAATGCAGTAGGTGAACTACTACTCATAAAACAGCAGTTATGACAAAGAATTATCTGATAGAAATTTACAGTATTCTTCAAGTTTTTAAAACTAGGCAATAAAATGAACCAACTTGGGTTAATTTTTCTGAGCTACAGGCATTTTTGAAGTTATGTGTTTTCTTTATTCGCACAAATTTTCTTTAAATTTTCTTAAACATAAAAACAAAAACTATTCTATGTATCTCAAAACAAATGGCTATAAAGGAAAATACAATTTATTTGATTCACATTTTGTTTTATGTGCTAAATATAATATAAATATAATCCATGCCAAATATTTCCCAAGAAATCTCAGTTTGAGAATAAAATGATGAATAAATATTAGATGATTTGTAAATATTTTAAGACTATCTAGAATTAATCTATTTACTCACAGAAATGTACTGTATATGCTGGTATACAAGATGGACATTTAATTAAAAAAACGAGCCTGGCTGCTGCAGGTCAAACTCTACACCTACTTCTATTCCGACTGAAGATGATTACTATAACTTTTATATTGTATATATAATAAATAAATTTGTAAATATATATAAGACTTGTCAGTTTAGCCGAGTTGATAAGAGACCAATCACATGGTCAGGATTTCAAATCACAGTAGAGAAATGTTAATTTTATATTTAGGTTTGGTTTAACATGACGTAGTAGAAGAGTTTACTCCCCTGAATTAGGTGAGGAGTAGTTCTTGTTGTTGTTCTTGTTACGGGGAAAAACAAAGTCAACTCCAACTTGGACTGGAGTTTGACAAATGTAAATATTATACTGTGACCAATGCACAGGTATTATAACTAGGAGGCAGACTACCAAAGCTTGATATGGATAGTTATAGGGTTTGGAGGAGTTGCAGTGAGCGGGAGTCCTCCAAATACCCTTGTAAAACTGTGGCAACGAAATGGAAATGAACTCACTCGAGGAAACGGGTCACCGACATATATAGACGAAGTGGGACATGGGTGACCCGTACGTTGAGTGCCAGCAACCCGGATGTGGCGAGTTGCTGGCTATAACAGGTCCAGCCTGCCAGGGATCAGCAGTTTGCTCACCACCTAAAGCCACGTCAGAATCGCGGTTGGGATTACGTTGTAGCGGCTCGAAGTTCGTGATAGCTTACCAGTGTTAAGCTAGGAAGTGCCTCCTCGAAGGAATCGTTCCGGTGCTGCAACATTGACGTGCTGTTGGACTCATTGCATCAAATCTGTGTCCGTGTTTTTCCCCCTTCCCCATTTCTATAGTAAATATTTTTCTTGGCATTGTTGCTGGTAATCAGATTTCCAATCATACAGAAAAAAATCCCCCTTTCGTTGTATGGTAAATCATAATGATAAAATTACAATGGTGACAATAAGAAGTAAGCAGGCTGTTTGATTTTCATAGCGATTGGCTACTGACAGTGAGACTTTCAAGTAACATTGGCAGCTCCTCCTATGACCATCAAATATACTTGTTTGTAGGAAAGTTAATGAATAACTTCAAAGCAACTGTTAAGCGAAATACCTGCTTCCTCTATCCACATTGCTTACTGTCCAAGTCAGCTGTATTCAGGGTTCCACACAACCTTTCCAAGGGTATCACGAAACAAGTGACATTTTTGCAATACTTAATAATTCTTCTTTTTATAATAATGTGAGACCGGAATTTTATACTTTCGTTCAACCTGAGAGAGTAAAAGCAACCACCATGTTAAATGGATTCTACAAACCCTACTCATCATTTCTTAGGTGTAGGTCACTCTCTCCAGGGGTGCAGAGGTCATGTAGGGGCCATTAAGTACATTTTTAGCCATTTTTATAATATTGACTAGTTGAGTGCATTTATGAAAAAAAACACACATTACCCACCAAAAATTGCAACAAAAGGTTTCTTAACAGTTCTTTTGCGGTATCAGGTGCTCAATAACATACTAAAAGTCTACCACAGTCTGACCACTGGAAAGGTGGGTTTTTTTCAAGACGGCCACCTAAACTTTAAAATGCCCATTACTTGTTCATTATTCATCCTAGACAAGTTTTTTTCAACAGTATTTTGTAGTAGCAAATGTGCTTGACAACATACCAAAAGTCTACCATATTCTAACTATGAGAAAGGTATAATTTTCAAGATGGCATAAGTTGACTGCCAAATTAATTGGCTGCATTTATAAACCATGATGTTCCTAACACATTATGACACTTAAGTAAGTTCCAAATACTTATTTTTAACAGTTACATTAAAATTAAAAACATCTTTGTTATGTACGCGACTCGGACCCTGTTCAGTCAGTAGTCGTTCATACGTCTATATTTCCTCAGTAAGCTTCGTTCTTACTTTTCTATTCGAGTGTGTCTTTTCTATTTGAGAATGTTTATAAACATTAGGATAATTCCATAAACAAGGCCAAAATCCAATAGTTACATATGTAAATATATATATATGTAGAAGGGAAGGTTGTTTTTTGAAGGTGTTTGTTTTTTAAGAAGAAGCTAAGACATTTTTTAACATCTCATATTGCGGTGTTTATTTTTTTTAACTGAACTCGTGTTTAAATAGTGCATCTATGGTCTGACTTTCAGGCGTGTTTCAATAGTGAAAACACAACCAATGTTTCAAATTTAAATGGTAAAATGGAGGTGAGAGTTGTTAATGGCACTGGTGAACAGAGTTCAAAATTTGACTGGGACAGTTTGCATTCACTTTGCACTAATGCCCTTGGGAAAGGCATGTATCTATCTGTTACCCTTCACCAACATGTCATAGCCCAGCTTGGCAGGGTAAGGCCCATGTCCAATAACAGACCTTAAAGGTTGATTAAAAAAAAAAAAAAAAGTATTAATGTGGCTCACAACTGTGTTTTTTTTGTTTGTTTTTTTAAATCGGTTCCCCAAATCCCTCCTACGGTAAAATTTAATTAGAAACTATCAACGAAAACTGTCAACATAGGTTTTTTTCAGTTTTTAAGGGATTCTTGCTGGCTATGTATGTGTCTTGTGTATATCTTTGTACATACAATGGAGCTAGAGGGCTGAAAATTTAAACATTTACTCATTATCATGTCCAGAAAAATGTTTTTTATAGGTTTTTTTTTGGGGGGGGGGGGGCGATTTACAATGTAAGTTTATGCTAAATTGGTCCATTTGTATCTGGCAGCGTTCATGCTTGCTTTTTGAAAAACATGCTGCCAAAAGACAGTTTCTATTGAGTGACAAATCAGACCTGTCATATTTTAAAATGTTTCTACTTTATTTGTTTTTTTACCGACATCTATGTCACTGTTATGGGAACATATCAAAGGAGGGGACAAATTTAGGCGATCACCGTTTCTAGTTACTGCAGTGAATTTCCTGATTTAAAAAAAAAAAAATTAAATCTTCAAAATTTATTTTTTACATTACCTAGTCAGGAAAAGAAAAAAAAGGGGGTCTTTTTCGTTGATCCACACGACTTTAAATAATAATACCTATTACAGCTCACCAATTTTTTCATTGCTAAATAGATATAAACAAAAGTCAAAAGCCAACTAACCTTTGCCCTGACTGACCATAGATTATCTCAATAGGATAATAACACTAACAGTTGAGTTGCTGAAATGTTCTTAACTTTTCTTTATTTACATTTATTTAGCAAACAAAAATCCAGTGAGCTGTAATAGTTATAATTATTTAGTGTGGTGAGGAATAACAAAAACAAAACCAAAGGAGATGGTTGCATTAAATAAAAATACGATGGTGAAATATATGGGTATACTTTTTGTACCCTTCTGCACTTCGGGTGTGTAGGGGAGATAACTCTTTTATCAAATAAAGATATTTTTCATTTAATTTTATCCGATGAAATATTATAAATCATTATTTTTAGATGAAGTATTGTAAATCATTATTATTCATTTTTATGACTTTTTACTTACAGCTTAATTTTAGGTATATATATTTATATTATTTACTTTACCCGAGTTCAATGTTTTAGTTGCTTTTTTATTTTTATTTTATAAACGCCCGGGACCTGTGCTATAAAGGTTATCCCCTTTAAACATAACTTCTGTTTAACCCATCACACTCGGATTTTACACCTGAAGAAGGCCGAAGAATGGATCGGCCAAAACGTTGTGTTTACAACACAAATAACAAGGAGTTCAATCATCCGAAGAACCATTTGAATATTAATGATCCTTCTCAAAACTATAGAAAATATCTATAAAATTAAGCTGTAAGTAAAAAGTAGTCATAAAAATTAATAATAATGATTTATAATACTTCATTGGATAAAATTAAATGAAAAATATCTTTATTTGACAAAAGGAGTTATCTCCCCAACACAGCTGAAGTGTGGAAGGGTACAAAAAGTATGACCCTGAAATATACTGTGCTATGAACTTGCGGGACAACATTTCTGAAAGTCCTCGGCACATTAACGTAAATGTAAATATGTAATTTCTTTTATCATTGAATTTTTATTTTTGATGCAACTATATCTTTTTACAGTTTTGACACACACAAATCCAAACATTTAAAATTTATTTTTAGTTACTTAAACTGTTTAAACCTTTAACTGTTTTATATTTAGTCTATAATATCAAACTATTATTGAACGAAAAAAATATTTGAAAAAAACAGAAAAAAGAAAAAAGGGGGACACTTACAACACGAAACAAATGAAGAAAAATCAATCCATTGTCAACAAATTAAACTTTTATTTAATTAAATTTGACCAGTTTTTACCTTCATCTTAATTTCAGTTGTTTTTATATACAACTTTCAATTCGGGCCGTTGTTTCAAGCCAACAAATAGCAGCACAGTCGAATAATAAAGAATAAGCCTTGAGTGAGAATCGAACTCACAACCTCATTGCCAGAGGGAGTCTAGTTTACACCTAGCTGCTTTTACGAATTGGCCACGAAGACTTCATAGATTAGCAGAAGCTGATTATCATTTTTAAACTCACTCCTTACATCCAACTCTTAGCGCCATATTTTTTTTCACGTATGAGAACTAGTAATCTTAATTATTATTGGATGAAGTAACACATTGTTTAATTAAATTTTGATTAGTTTTTACCTTCATCTTAATTTCAGTTGTTTTTATATACAACTTTCAACTAGGCCGTTGCTTCTTGAAAGTTGAATATAAAAACAACTGAAATTAAGATGAAGGTAAAAACTAGTCAAAATTTAATTAAATAATGTGTTACAATTACTTCATGCAATAATAATAAAAATTATGTTTTGTTTCCCCCCAAAAATTAAAAATAACAAAAACACAAACAGTAAACCAGGGGTCGGCAACCATTTTTGCCTCTGTGAGCCTGGATTGCATATTAAATGGACGCCAGGATAGATAAATGCTATAAAAAAGTTCAAAATATGGGAATTATCAATATAAATATATCTAGTTATATTTTGCCTAAAATCAATGAATGACGCATGCTAAAAAATCATTTGTGGTTAACCAAGAATACACACGGAGCCAGGAGGACAGAAATAAATATAAATTCTTTTTAAAAAAACATGACACCTCAGCAGAAGGTTACATTTTGACAAAACTTAGATACATATGTTGCGAAGTGTCAGCAACAGGACTTATTGGAAGTGCGAAATAAGTGTGTATGTGTGTGTATTTCGCGTGTATGTGTGTATACATGCCACAAAACACGGCTATTTTGGCCATTTTAAAAAGACTAATCTAGCCATTTTAGCCATGTTTAAAATACTAATCTAGCCATTTTAGCCACGTTTAAAATACTAATCTAGCTATTTTAGCCACGTTTAAAATACTAATCTAGCTATTTTAGCCACGTTTAAAATACTAATCTATTCATTTTAGCCATTTTAAAAATACTATCATTTTAGCCATTTAAATGGTCATAAAATGGCTAACAATGTTTTTAGTGCATTTTGGCAGTTTTTTTAACGCTTTTTCGAGGTTGATTTAGCGCAAACATTTTTGGGGGTTGGCAACACTGCCTGGACCCCCCGCCACAATTCTTTTACCTAGCTCTGCCGCTGCACATTAGTAATCAAAGAACTCGCAATTTAATTCAATCTATTAAAGAGACCCAAAGAATCTATAAAACATAAAAAGTAAGCATAGTATCCTGAACAGGCCCATAGGTTGCCTACCCCTGCACTAAACATTAAGTATAAATAAAGAGTAATCAATGAACTTTTAGTGGAGCAGTGGAAACCACTTTATATACATATACAGGTATCCCCCGCTTTTCAAAAGTTTGTTTATGCCATTTTGCTTATACAAAACACCTACATAAGTACCGAAATGAAATGAAAAGGAAAAAAACGAATAATTTATTAAAAAGACTAAATTCCATTATAAAAAGATGTTTTCAACTGAACTAGTCAAATTTTGTCCCTAACGGATTCAAAAAAGTTTTTTTTTAAAAACAAAGGCACAAAATAAAAAGAACAGGTTAAGATTTCATTAAGTTGAATATTTGATAAAAATAGAAAAAGATTTTTTTCACTATTAATTTTATTTGTGTTGACCCATAATACCTTAGTTACCTCAGCAAAATTGTCAGGTTTGAGAAAAAAATGATTTTTTAAGGTTTTATGAGTGGCAGGGTTTTTATTTACAATGCAACTTTAATGCAAAACTGGGCACATACTTTCTGCCATTTTCACGAAAGTATAATCTAGTAGTATGCGGGCCGCCATTTTCGCAAAGTAATGCCTCTAAAAATGGAAATTTACAAACCGCACACTTTGAGGCCTTACTTCCGGGAAAATTGCGGAAAATATGTTCCCAATTTAGCATTAGTTACATTGTAAATAGGAAAACCTAAAAGAATTATTTTTTCTCAAACCTGACAAACTTACAGAGGTAAGTAAGGTATTATGGATTGAAAGCACAAAAAGATTAGCAAAACATTTTTTTCTATCGCATATTCAACTTAATCAAATCTTAAACCTAAAAATGTATAAAATCCCCCCCTGCCCCGAAATATAAGCAAGATTTCAAAGTTTTCAGAACTTAAAATTAGAAGAAAAAATTACAGTGAACACTCATTAAAACAGACTAAAGGGGCGGGGTCCGTTTTAGCTGATTGCCCGGGTTAATACTGTATACGATATTGGAAAGTATATAGATTGAACATGATACATCATATAACTATATAAAACATATATGTTTTATGAAGTTATTTAACATATAACGAGGTTAATTAAGATCTGACTCCTCTGAATATTTCTAAACCGTTATAAGTTTGTTTACTTCTAAATGTGAAGAAGTAATTTTGAAGTGGTCCAGTTTCTAATATAGAGGACACTTCCAGAAGCAAACACTGTCCTCTGTAGCCGACACGGACAGTCACTCTCTTAACAAGGGTTGCCTGATGCGTTGGATTTCGGACATTGCGTCCGTTTTTAGCCCTGTATGTCCGATTAAAAGTCAAATAAATCGGACATCTAAAATTGTCCAAATTATGCCCGATTTAAGGCCACACATGAATTCAAATTGATATTTCCAAAACCAAAAGCTCTGTATACAAACCATCCTTCAGAAAAGTATAATTTAGGTTCATTAATTATATTTAATTATTATTTTCGTTATTGTCTTAAGTAGAAACATAGAAAGATTGATACATTCTAATTACAAAAACTATGATCCTATTGCAAGAACACATTAATATCAAAATAGCCAGAATTTACCTGGAAAATGCCTTCATTGTTTAAGTTGCAAAAAATAATCTCATTTTAGTTTTTCAATTTCTAAAAGATATATTGTATTTGTTTAAATAAAACCAGGGTGATTCTGTGAACGAAGAAGTGTGAGATGGTCAATCTCACTTGTCTTCGGTCATAAATCTTGAGTCCGGATGCAGGATTTGTGAAACGTGATATTAATAGTCAACAATAATCACTTGGATTTACAATACCATGTGGTTATGTGGATTAATTAATTGTGCATAATTTAATCTTAGGT
>VCCN01006885.1:1554438-1565627 GCA_006491835.1 Architeuthis dux | reverse complement strand
AGAGATAATCCTAAGATTTAGTTAATTTTAAGGCTAACAGGAGTTATCTCTTTTCCATGCATGTAAACCAGGATTCTACCGAAAAACAACAACCCAATCTTAACTAAGAAAGGTGCAACGCATTGTCAAAAGCGGCACTGTGTGTAGTGTTTGACCATATTGCTCGTTGCTATACACTTTTTATATTTAAAAAAATAATACAAGAATGCATCCGTGAAATGGAGATAACTCCTTAAAAATGTAATTATCTCCCCCTTGAAAGTTGATTAAGATTTACTGATTAATTCTACATAGTGAGGGTCACGGAGTGCATTCTGATGCGTCTTTGTCAGTGGGGATAAACAAAAATGTCTGCTTCAGCTGTTGTCAGGCTACTGTATTTGTACCATAAATATAATTAGTAATAAAGTGAAAATAACCAGCCTGTGCTAACGAAAGCGTACTATACAGTAGTATTATTGTTGAAGTGCCCACCATTCTCTGTGACTTAAGTAGTTTACGTTAAGAAATACATTAAGTCATTTCGTTCCCTGCCAATATCCCAGTATCCCAATATCCCAATTTCGCAAATAGCTTGTCTCAAAACATTAATTTAATTTTGAAATACTGGACTTGTTTTAGTTTTGTGTGCTCGGCATCAGACGTAACATGAGGGAGGGGGGTGCTACTGCTCGCCTCACACCTCAAACATATAACTCCTGTCACTCACCTTCAGCTTATTGTAGGCAGGGTGGTTTTGGGAGACATTTTTTAGGGAAATAATAAGCTGCAAAATACGGTCATTTATTTAAAGCAATAATTTGTTTTTCTTTCAAGGGGAGATAATTCATTAAAATCTTTAAGGAGTTATCTCCATTTTACAGACACATTCTTGTGAATGATCTAAAATTCATTGTTAAGGCTGTAAACCTCCTCACTCATCACAATTTTTGTATCTGTATACTTCTGACTGAAATTCTTCTTCAAATAATTAATCACCGCTACTCACAACACTGGTTTATTGCTTGGTTTAGGTTATTCATGGGTTCGGACATTTATATGTATCTATCTATGCATTCGGACTGTGCCCAGCCCTAACCATTCATAGTAGAAACTTGAAATTTTGCACACACACTCCCCCCAATGGGTAGGAAAAAATGTTTTTTATTTTGAAAATTCACCCCATAATAGGTTTTTAAAGGGGGGTTCAATATGCAATGTAAGTTTATGCTAAATTGGTCACTAGTTTGTGCACTCTTATTTTTTGAAAAATTCAGACCTTTTTTAGTGATCACAGTCCAACAAAAGGCGAGGAAGTAACTTATTCATTGATCACCCCTTTTTCCAACTTTTTAATTGATTACCCCCAACACAGCATATATGGGTGGCGGTGATTCATAATTTCCCTTGGAATGCTAGTTTCACCTATCTACAAAAATCTTCTAATGTTGTATAGACATCTTGGTCCGCGGGAGGAAATTCCTGCACTTGGAGAAAAGGGAAGACTCCAAACTTGGTTTATAAAAATATGAGGATATATTTTTATTTCATAGATACATTGTGTCGTGGCGGAGAATGAAGAATGGGAGAGAGACAATGAGAGCCGACAGACTGTTCCCAACAGTTGAACTGGCCTTGTCTTCCATCAGCCTAGGCAGTCTGTCTCTTTGAGGGTGTCCTGTGTCTCTCTGGCTTTTATGGGGTTTGAATGCCCATGCTGATTTTCCAGCCCGCCATCTGCAGTCAGGGTCAATATCCTGTTTAGGACTTTTCAACACCTGGTCTGTCTGTTTCCGGTCCTGGACACCTTGCAGTCAATATCCTGTTTATAACTTTGTTGTTGTCGATATCCTGTTTAATTTTCCACAACTGTGGGGGTCAAATCTGTGACCTCCGCCCAAATATCCAACATTAACAAAACTACTCTATATTTCGGCTGATAAGGCGACCTTCGGATAAGACGAGACCCCAATTTCAGTCTGAATTTAATGGTTTCAGCTCACTGTTTAGTTAGTTTTTATATCTAGACTATAGGACTTTTTTTAATTGTCTTTTTTTATGCTTCAAGTGTTGTCTTATCTGCTGAAATATATGGTAGTCTGAATTAAAATTAAGTAAAGATATGTATAATAATGAAAATATTAATCTCAGATTCTAAAAAACATGAGTTCAGTGAACCCTCATTAAAACGGACCCTGTTAAGCTGTATATCGGATCAAATGGACAAAATCTGAGTCGGCTATAGAGGACAGATGAAAACGTCTGTCACTTGAAATTTATTAATTTTATCATAATAATCTTTGTGTTATGAATTAGAAAAGAAATTAAAAAGAAGAAAAATTGTAGAAAATTATCAACTAAAAAAATATTTTTGTAGACAATATAAAACGAGGGATAATCAGGTTTGAAAACTTGTTTACACTCACAAACCTGTGAATTAGTAGAATTTGCATTGGGACATTTTAGCCCAATTTTCCCACACATTTTAAAATTTCACCAAAAATCTACTAATGGGCCAATTTCAATAAAATTTTCGGGGTGTATTCCATTTTGAATGTATTTTCTTATGCGAAGGGTATTTTGTAAGAAAACTCATAGCATAGTATCATAAATGGACCACTTCACAATTACTACTATTACTTCTCCACATTTAGAAGTAAACAAACTTATAACGGTTAGGGATATTCAGAGGTGTCCGGTCTTAATTAATTAGACTTGAACTAATTAACCCTGTTTTGTTAAATAATTTCATAAAATATACATGATTTATATAGTTATGATGTATTATGTTCAGTGTACAGTGCATATACTTTCCAATATTGTATACGTATACAGTATTAACCCCTATCATCGGTTAACTCGGACAATCGGCTAAAACGGACACCCTTTTCCCCCCTATTAGTCTATTTTAACGAATGCTCACTTATAAACTTAACAGCTGAAGAAGAATAGAGCAGTGAAATGTGATGAAAAGCATTGGGTGTTGATTTTAATAGAGAAATGCATTGGAAAAGGAATTTTACTAGAGAAATGTATTGGAAAAGGAATTTTACTAGAGAAATGCATTGGAAAAGGAATTTTAATAGAGAAGTGTGTTAGAAAAGGAATAATGAAATAGAAAAATATGTGTTGTTCATTTTGTTTTATTAAATATGTAGATGTTATATTAAAACTTTCCATCAAGTTGCTGCATAATTATAATGAAAATGAGAGGTTGGATTTGGACAAGTGTGGACAGTCTTTTGGTAGGTCTTGTATTAAAGTTTTGTTAATCACTGCTACCCACAACACTGGTTTATTGCTGGGTTTAGGTTATTCATATGTTCTGAAATTTATATGTATCTATGTATCTAGACTTGCCCAGCCCTGTGTTTTTTTGAAAATTTACCCCCTAAATAGGTTTTTAGAGGTGGGAGTCCAATATGCAATGTAAGTTTATGCTAAATTGGTCACTGGTTTTTGCCCACATGTTTTTTTAAAATTCAGACCTTTTTTTAGTGATCACAGCCCAACAAAAGGCGAGAGAAGTAAATTATTCATTGATCACTCCCTTTTTCCAACTTTTTAATTGATCACCCCCAGCACAGCATATATGGGTGGTGGTGATTCATAATGCTAGTTTTGTGATATTATTCTCTAATATTATCCTGATTTCTACTAAGCTCACACATGATAATAACCGGTGTTGAAAAACAACATGCATTCTATACCGAGCGAATTAAAAAATAGAGCAAGCAAATTAAAAACAATGGCAAGAAAACTGAATGGATGAACATGAATAATCAAATAATCACTGATACTGCTTCAATTGTTGCAAATGTTAATTTTTTTAGTTAAATTAGTTGAAACTTGTCTCTTAATAAAATTAATAGGTCTTTTTCGTTAGTCCCCGACAAATGACGCCCGACACCCCAAAAAATTAAATTGCATTTTTGTTTCTCACCCAAAAAGACCCAAAATGCTGAGTCTTTATTGTTACAAAAACCCTATTCCTAATTCTAACCTTTAGTCCATACATTTTTTTAGTTGGGTTCCAAATCACAAAACTGACCATTCAAGAGAAAGGACAGTCTTTATCGTTATTCCCCAACATGAAACCCGAAACCCTACACCTAACTCTAACCGCTAACCTGGGGGAAGCGAGACGGGGTAACAAAATAAACTTAACATATCAATTCCAATTTGTAATGAAAGTTTTGGTACTGTGAGGAGTAACAAAAAGCCGTAAAATACTTATTGCTATTTTTTTCTTATTTCAAACTTTTGACATCATTAAACTCTTCTTCGGGTAATGCTGCAAAAATCTGACAACTTGACTGATCCGGAACCCAACTGAAAAGATATACAAGACTTTAACATTAATTTGCTTTCTCTATTTTTTAATTTGCTTGCTTGCTGTAAGGTTTAAATTGCTTGGTAAAAGGTATAGATTTATACAGGCCCTCAGCTGTTATAGGGTTAATTATACTTTTGTACATCTATAATCTTTTGCAGTAGACTATGTATAATAGTAGGACTTGTGTACTGTGCCTTTTGTCCCCAGCAGAGAAAAAGCTGGGGACTATCATCATTCGCTATGGGTGTCTGTCATCGTTATCATTGTATCCTTTTACTAAATTGTATAACTTTGTTATACTTTAATATATTTATTTGTAATTTTGTATGTATGCTTGTGGAGTGATTTTTATCTGGTATGGGGGAGTTATGGCTGATGTGATTGTTTGTTTACATTTTATAAGCAAAAGCGTTGTTTTTGTTTACAATTAGGAAGATTTCTCAAATCTTGACCGATTTTGCTGATATTTGGCTATAATGTTGACATTGAAAAATGGTGAGTTACAGTCGGTCGGATTGTTTGTTTACATTTATATGTAAATAACCATATGTCAACACACAAAAAATATTGATTAGGATGAAAATTGTTATTAATTGGCACCTAATTACTGAAAATATATAATGTTTTTAAGAATTTTATGGTTTGAATAAAAAAAAATCAGGTATCTCGGAGTGTAATGTTATCACCTTCTTGGAGATAAACATTCAATTACCATTGGTTGGATTCATCACACCTAGTTGTGGACGGTGTTAGGGTGCACAATGTGTCCAGACTTTGGGAAGACGGAGGCTGGTCTCTGGAAAGAATTGGAGATGGAGACGATTCCTCTGGTTAATGAATATACTGTTTATTCGTAATTCTACAGAGGTTCTTGTTACACACAGATATTCCTATAAAACCGGGATGGAGAGCAAGTCCTATTTATACTGTCCTTGTTTATGGTTTCTAAAGGTTAAATTCATCACCTTGTTTAGTCTATATATTTTGAATTTTGGCTATTTTGAATTAACCCTTTACTTGTTTGACTAAAAATAGAAATCTGTTTAATGTTTTGGCCTGCACTTCCTTTCCTCCTGAGTCACCTTTTGATCTTATCCAAAGCACCACTCTTTTTTATCAAGTGTCCAGTTAGTTTTAGTTAGTTTCTATCTGTATGTTTTGAACTTCTGATTTTTTCTTTTAGTTTATCTATCTGTCTTCATTTTTGCACCTCTTCGCTATGGTACAGGAGTTAACAGTCCTAATAAACAACTAGTTGTCACTCTGGTAGTTCAGCATACCATATTATATCGGTTGCGAGAGCCAAACACCCTCTGGCCCATATCTCTATCTCTCTATTTCAACCGTTTTCTGCCAGGGACATTTATACTTTTAAGTATGTCAACATATGTTTCTTCAGTTTTTAAGTGATTCAGTCTGGCTGGCTGGCTGGCTGGCTGGCTGGCTGGCTGGCTGGCTATGTATGTGTCACATGTACAGGCAGCACCAATAGAACTAGAGGGCTGAAAATTTAAACATTTACGCCTTATTATGTCTAGGAAAGAAACAGTTTTTTTATTTTTTGAAAATTCTCTCCCTAAAATAAGTTTTTAGGTGGGGGTTCAATTACAATATAAGTTTATGCTAAATTGGTCCCTTTGTGTCCAGCAGCGTTCACGCTTGTTTTTTTTAAATTTGGACTTTTGCTGGGCGGTGATCACTAAAAAGGCGAGAGAAGTAACTTATTCATTGATCAACCCTTTTCCCAATTTTAATTGATCACCCCCAACATGGCATGCTGCCAAAAGACATTGGTCACGTGACAGTTTCTACTGAGTGACTAACCGGACTTGTTTTTAAATGTTTTTCTTTTTTTTCTTTTCAGACTGGAAGTTTTTGGCTGTGGAATTCGATGCATTGACAAGAGATGTAAATATCGATGATGAAATTCCAATGGAAAATTTGTCTTTTGTCTGAAAAGGAGGGTCACCAACCTGTGTGGAATGAGGTCAGAATAATAAATAGAGAACAACACTGGAAGATAAAGAGATTGAAAGAATCAGCACACATGCTGGGCTCTAATAACCTCCTCAGGAGACCCAGCATAGAAGTGAATGTCATATAGGAGTCTTTAATCAAGAAAGAAAGGACAATAAGCAAAAGACTTTAAACTTCCACCTCCTTGTTCCACTATGGGTGGTGCAAAAAAGTCATATCGGCCACCTTTGGTTTAAGGCTCCAAAATTCCACTAACGGATCGTCCTAGATATGGATAAAAGCATTTGTTAAGCATATCTAGTAATCTGTCTGCTAGTCAGGAGTTCAATCCCTGGTTCAGGTAGTGTGAAAAATTCATATATTCTTCTTCAGTAGAAGAGGCAGACCGACAACATCACAATGACAAGTTAACTAGGAAGAATCAACTGATACGAGATATCTTCTGCCATGGACAGCAGAATGAGAACAATCTACCCTTGTGGATTGAACAAAGGGTTTTTTTTCGAAATTCTCAGAAGACTACCAACTATGACAGGCACTTGAAGTCCAGAGGGTACAGCGGCTGAAATGTTGTGACTATAACAACAAACAAGATGAGGAAACTAGTCCAACTAAATTAGTATGTTAAAAGGAAAATTTGTTGAATTTGTTTTCATTGCAAATTCCATAAATAAGTCATTCAGTCGATGTATCTTTTAAAAAAAATGTTTCTGAAAAGATACTGGCATCAAGTTTTGTTCGAGAAACCAAATTAGGATTTCCCTGTTATTATTAAAAATCTCAAGGAAGCTAATTTTGAGGCCAGGTTTTTTGCTGTAGTTTTTAAAAGTCTTACGAGTAAATCATGTGAACACTTATAGGATGCTCATCTTTTTCCTGTGAATTGTAAACATCTACCAGAAAAGAGAATTTTGAAAATCCATCCTGAAAAGATGGCTTGCTGAACATGTTTTTTCTCCCAAGCAGTATAGCTTGAAAGTCATTATGGAAAACGAATCTCTGTTTAGTTTTGCTGTCTCTGGCAAAGCCTTTTCTGAAAATGCTGACATGAAGCTAAATAGGTCATTTATATGTAAAATCTGTGAAAAAGCTTTTTCTCGAAAACATCACTTGGAACAACATCTGGCAATCCACTCTGGATTGACACCATTTTCCTGTGAAGTTTGTGGCAGAGCTTTTTCTCGAAAAGACAAGTTGACAGAACACATAAAAACACATACTGGCGAGATGCCATTTTCCTGTGAGGTGTGTAGCAGAGCGTTTTCTCGAAAAGACAATTTGAAACAACACATGAAAAAACACACTGGAGAGACTCCATTTCCCTGTGGTGTATGTGGTAAAGCTTTTTCACGAAAGGTTACTTTGAAAGAACACATCAATAAACATACAGGAGAAACACCATTCTGCTGCGAAGTTTGTGGCAGAGGATTTTTTCAACAGGGTCACTTAAAACAACACTTGCTCATTCATACTGGAGAGACTCCATTTTCCTGTGAAGATTGTGGAAAAGCTTTTTCTCGAAAGGATAAGTTGAAAAAGCATATGATAAGACACACTGGAGAACATTCATTCATTTGTGAAGTGTGTGGCAAAGCTTTTACTCAAAATGATTACTTAAAACAACACATGATCAGACACACTGGAGAATCTCGCTTTACTTGTGAAATATGTGGTAAAGCCTTTTCTGATAATACTCATTTGAAAGAACATATGCGAATACATACTGGAGAGACTCCATTTTGCTGTGAAGTCTGTGGAAGAGGTTTTACTCTAAAGGGAAACTTGAAACAACATATGAAAACACATACAGGCGAGACTCCATTTACTTGTGAAATTTGTGGCAAACCTTTTTCTCACAAGTGTAGTTTGAAGAGACATCTCTCAATTCATTCCTGAGATAATTTATTTTTGTCATCTCAAGAAAACCTTTTTGGCAAATTGGTGTTAAGTCAACTAAATCTATGGACCGACCTTTGATTTTGTCTAAAAATCAATGTTATAACATGTCTTATCTACAGGTGACCCCAGTTTTTAAGGGAAATCAAATCAGAGTAACAAAGCACCATGTTTCATTGCATATCAAACACATTTCAGTAATTATGGACATGATACTGGCAAAAAACACAATGATTTTTTTTAATGTATTAAGAAATAATGAGTTAACACTTAAAAGATATATAATTTTAATGAGGATTAGGAAAATAAGTAGGCAATCAGTATTTAACAAACAAGAGTCAAAGGTACTTTTGTCAATATTTCAAAGTTTATTCACATCATCATCACTCACAGCATTATGAATGGAAATTAGATTTTATAGATAAAAAAAGCAAAATAATATAACCATTTAAGCAGAAATTCCAAATTCAGCCCTTTACCTCATGCTATTTCACTTCTCAAGCTGGGCATGTCTTATCTCCCTTTATCTTCCAAACAATTATGTTTTCACACCTGACTTTAACCAGGATTTATAATTCTATCCCCTCATTATTAATTTGTTCCATTGATATTGAATGTTTTTTCTTCACTTGTTTCTTTTTAGTTGTTTTAGATGTGTGGAATGGTATTTGGGTGTTTGTATGGCAAGAATGAGTTTGAATTCTGTCAGAGGCTGTTAATGTTTACTTTGCATTAATGCCCTCCAGAAAGGCATGAATTCAATCCTTCCTTCACTCTGTTCCATTGCCTTATATCTTGACAAAAAGTCTTTTGGCTTCTCTCCTATGTTTATTCGCATATGAACCAGTAAATCTGACTTTTGTAAAAATGAAGATCCACACACTTCACATGAAAATTATGTAACCATATGAGCAAAAATTCTAAATTCATCTCTTTACCTCATGCTATTTCATTTCTCACGCTTGGCACCTCTTATCTTCCAAACAATTATCTTTTCACACCTGACTTTAACCAGGATTCGTAATTCTATCCCATAATTATTAATTTGTTTCAATGGTTAATTGTTCTTTGCCTGAGCAGGGTTGGGAAGTTCCAGACCCCCACCTCCCGATCCACACACTTCACATGAAAATTAAATTACGGTATGAATCCAATCCTTCCTGCACTCTGTTCCATTGCTATATATCTTGGCAAGATGTCTTTTGGCTTCTCTCCCATGTTTATTCACACCTGGACCAGTTCCAGATCCCCCCACCCCAATCAGGTTGGGGGGTTCCAGACCCCAATCTGCACCTGCATATATCTTGACAGAATGTCTCCTGCCCCCCCCCTCCCCCATGTTTATTCGCATATGAACCAGTAAATCTGACTTTTGTAAAAAATGAAGATCCACACACTTCACATGAAAATTATGTAACCCTATGAGCAGAAATTCCCAATTCAGCCCTTTACTTCATGCTATTTCACTTCTCAAACTGGGCACGTCTTATCTTCCAAACACTTGTCTTTTCTTGTAATTCTATCCCCGCATTATTGATCTTCCCGAATTTCACTTTCCTGAACTCGGTTTTCCCGGACGTTGATTTTATGTATGATCGTATGTGTCTGTACATGATTTATGAAAAAAAGGATTTATTGTTTTTTGAGTATTTACAATAAAATGAATTTTTTTTTTTTTTTCCATTTTAATTCAGGTATTTGGATTAACAATGGATTTAAATAAATTCACTAATCAAGGAATAAATAATGAAAGTTTTATCAAATTTATAAAAATCACCAGTTTTATTAAATTATAAAAATCACCAGATGAAGAGGTGTACAATTAGGGATATGGACAATTACAGAGACGAATACATAACAAAAGTTTTATAAAATCAGAAATCACAAATTTATTGAGATCAATATATGTAATTCAGTAGAGGTATAAAGGAAATACTGAATTTATTTTAAATTAATTTTATATATTAAATGGCACTTCTGACATATGAAAGAATAGAAAAAAACATTTTTCTCGAGTAATTGTTTGTTCTTTCAGTCCATAAAACCTTCCTTTCATCAGGGAATTTGTCAGTTTGAAAAACCTAATTTTCTAATGTTTTTAGAGAGGTTTCTATTTTATTTTAAAAATTTGAAATTCTTAAAATAATTTAAATTTTTAAAAAAATCAAATCTTGCTTTTTCAAACACGGTTTTAAAAATAAAGAATTTCATTAAGGTTTTTTTTCACACCTGGAAAGGTGTTAAAGTTTTTTTTTCACATTTGTTAAAAATGACAAAAGAAATAAAAATAAGAGAATTCATAATAGAAAAACGAGTAAATACATAAATTATATTTTTATTGCTTCTCCTCATAAATTTTCACCAAAATATGTTAAAATAATCTACGCTGCCCAAAGGAAAACAATTTTATATGGCTAAACCATTGTTAATCCAAATACCTGAAATAAAATTCATATTATTGTAAATACTTAATCAACAATAAATCCTTCTTTTTTTTCATAAATCCTGTACAGACACATACGATCGTACGTAAAATCTTTTTTTCTTCATAAATCTTATACACAATATATATTGTAAATACTGAATTTTATTGTAAATAAATAAATAAAGGTACACTAGAAAGTTTTTTTTTCATAAATTGTAAACATTAACATATCCCCATTGCACTAATTTTAGAAGAAAAAAAGTTAACCTGTGTTTTTTTTTTTTTAAATAATGAAGTATGAAAACAAAGGCCTGTTCAGTGACTCAAATTGTCTTCCAGCGAATGAAAGGTCAGGAATATGAAAAGTCGGTGAAGTGAAAAGTCAGCAAATCAACGTTCGGAAAACCAGATTCGGGAAGATGAATGTCACCCATTAATTTGTTTGATTGATATTTATTTTTTTTCTACTTGTTTCTTTTTAGCTATTTTAGATGTGGAATGGTATTTGGGTGTTTGTATGGCAAAACTGAATTAGAATTCTGTCAGAGGCTGTTAATGTTTACTTTGCATTAATGC
>VCCN01006885.1:1536496-1550532 GCA_006491835.1 Architeuthis dux | reverse complement strand
GCCTTAATCTCGGCCCCCAAGTGCGTATTTAAACTAGTATCCTTATGTTTGTTGTTTTGATCATTGCATTTCAGACAGTGCACTCTCTGGTCTTTTTAGGGTCTGAAGTTCTGAGATTAAATATTGTCATTAATTCATGAATAATTTGGACTAATATTGCTCCGATTACTTTTTGAGGATGAGGACACATCATGAGGGATGATTTGACCGATCACTGCTAAAGAAGCTAACATTTTTTTACTTTCGAGTTTCAGTAAAAAAACAGTTATTTTCTTTTATTTCTTTTATTAGATGAAATATTGTAAGACATTTTTTATTAATTTTTGACTTCTATTTACATTCAGTCTAATTTTTTTGATAACAATTTAACTAAGGCCGGTACCGTATGCAGTGTTTGTTTTAGTAAAAAAGCGATTATTTTATTATTTATTTTTTATTTAGACAAAGTATTGTTTTGACTACTATTTACCTTCATCTAAACATGATGAGCAGACTAGGTTGGTGAAACATAGCTCTCTCATGGATAACATTCACCTTCGGCAAATGACATTGTTAAATATAGTTTCTGATGGGTCTGATCCTGTGTGCATGGTGAAAGTGCTATGAATTTGTTTGGCGTCAGTGCCTATACAATAAATTAAAGTATTGACCTGTACATCAAATGAGTCTGTCTAATTTGGAGGCGGTCCGGTAATGTAGAAAACACTGTCTCTTTGCAGCCAAAGTTCCAGTTTACAAAAATTGAAATCAGTTGGTGGTTTAAAAGTTACTTTATTTTCTTTTCTGTTTACCGCTGCCACCATGTAATGTAGAGAGACGCAATAGCCGCAAATGGAATAGCTTAAGATGCTTATGGGTTATCAGGAAAGGATTTGTTCCAATAAGAGTTTACAAAGTGTAGGACATCCGGTTTTATACTGATGTAAGATAGCGATGCCAATGACTAGTGGTGGTGTCACAAGCATTATCGCACATGCCCACAATTGCCTAAGAAAAATATATCAAACAAAAACATGATCAAAATAACAAAGATGAGGATACCAGTCTGAATAATTCAGGGAATAATATTTGGTTTCTCTCAAATATAAATGAAAATTAATTTTTAAAGCAAAACTTTTCAAATTTGCTGATCCACAAACTATTGTGATTCTTGAGGGTGAAAATCCACAAATGTCCTAAGAATATGGTTTCTTGCCAAATTATATTTCAAGGCTGAAAGCTAAATCTGAAAGGCTGAAAGCTATTTGTGCAGAAGAAATTCAAAGGTTTCTTTCAAGATGGCTATTTTCAGACTCAAGTTTGTAGATATAATGATCCAAAAGAAGAACTCCACGGATTTCACAGCAGAATGGATTCTCACAAATTTGAATCTCAGAAATATTATGGTATTTATCCACGTCCCCTCGAGGGTGAAATATGACACAAGATCAAGTTTAGTGTGGAGACCCTCATGTGTACATGTGGGTGATTCGAGAACTTGTCTAGTCCCATCAGCCCTTCCCTTATTGGGATGCCTCAGGTATCAGGCAATGAACCTGGCCCTATCCCTTAAACTGCAATGGGGAGGTGCAGCTTCAAGGAACAGCCCTCAGCATCTAGATCTGGATTTTCTCCCTCTGGTTCTGGCCAAAAGACCAGAAAGCAGAGTTGCATTGAATTCGACCTGATAGGAAATGAAGATCCACATGCTTTACAAGACTATGGAATTTTTGCAGATTCTGAGTAGATATTTTCAAACCAGATATTTTCTAAACTGCAAAGGTAGATTCACTTGTTCATTTTGTTTTTATTACTGTTAATAGCTTTTAGGCTCCATTTTTAAAAAAATGGTCACTGACTTAGCCAGTTTGTATGGTTTTATGATACATGCAATATGTCCACCCTAAAACTGCTGCTTGGGTTGACAATATTCACAACCATTTTGAACAAACTGCTGACCAAATGTTGCACAAGAAACTGAATTATTTCTATGAATGGTTTGCAAATATATATTTCTAATCGGGTTACCTCTATAATGACATCCTAACACTCTTACTAAATTCTGTTTGAAAATATTTTATGTATGCAAATGCAATTTCTGAAGCTCTGAGCAGATCCACACACTTCATAAGAACAGTCTTGGAAATTGGTGTTTATGTATGTTTTTTAAGATTAGTAAATGATGGTTGCAAACTTTATTAATGTATATAGTTTCTGAAATTCTGAGATAAAGCATTGTCATTATTTCATGAACTATTTGGACTAGTATCCTCATCTTTGTTGTTTTGTCTCATCAGTGTATAATTTATACTGGATGATACTTGAGGATTATTAAATGCAACTTCCTTAAGGAAGACTAAAAACACATATCAATCAAAATAACAATGATGAGGATACCAGTCTGAATAATTCAGAGAATAATATTTGGTTTTTCCCAAATATAAATTATTTTTTAAGCAAAACCTTTAAAATTTGCAGATCCACAACTGTTGTAATTCTTGTTTGTGATAAACCTTGAGGGTGAAAATCCACAAATGTCCTAAGAGTATGGTTTCTTGCCAAATTATATTTCAAGGCTGAAAGCTAAATCTGTAAGGCTGAAAGCTATTTGTGCAGAAAGAATTCAAATGTTTCTTTCAAGATGACTATTTTCCAAAAAAGGTTTTACTACAAACTTTACTTGTAAATCATTTTTTTTTTCAAGTGTACTCATATTTGTATATCTTTGAATTTAATGATCTGAAAGAAGAAAGATCCACAGACTTCACAGCAGAATGGATTCTCACAAATTTGAATCTAAAGAAATATTGATTTGAATTCAGGGCCTCCGAGATTTTCTAAGGTGGAGCAAAGGTGTTTCACCCCCCCCCCAACACCCCTGAACAAACACCCTCGTCCTTTGGCCATCCTGTTTTCATATGCTATAACCCTTTTAGTACACCATACTATATTCACACAGCCACCCACCCTGCAGTAAATGATAGTCAACCCATTTTATTTAAGGGACATATTGTATCGACTTACAATTTTCGATACACAGCTTTACCCAAGAAACTCTCAGGGCCCCCCTTCCTTGGCCCTCGGGTCCCAGTGCGATGCACTGGCTCTCAGAGGCCCTGTTTGAATTTGACTTGAAAGAAAATGAAGATCCACACACTTTACAAGTCTATGGCTTCTTGCAGTTTCTGAGTTGATATTTCTTATCCAGATAATCTAGTGGTCTTCAACCTTTTTATTTTTAGCGCCCACTTTTTAAACCTTTGTGGGGGTAAAGTTTCTGTACTGTCCCCCAAAAGCTTAAAGAGCCCACCAATGTGTGGTACCGCTCCAGGTTGAAGACCACTGCTCTACAGGGTTTTATCATATTTACTAAGCTGAGCCAAGTTTGGCACAAGATCACAATAATGGGGCACCCAGTGAGAGTCTGACTCACTACAGAAGTAATAGCATGTCAATCAATGTATTGCCTTACTGTGTTATCGCTAAGGGGCAATGTTATCCTGATACATTACTGTTGAGAGATAATTTCTTTGATAGAGCATATTAGCAAAGTTTCTCCCACGTAATGGATCTCACCATCTTTTGGATACTGAGTAGCAAGATTGTTCTTGCAATCGACTTTGTTTTTTAATAGAAGCTATAATGAATCTGCTGCCCACCTAAAAACTTAAATCCCCACTGGTGGACGGTACTGCCCAGGTTGAAGACCACTTATCTATAATATTATTCTGCTCGTTCCTACTTGCGTTTGAATGTTACGCTTTTAGTAGTAACATAAGGGAAAGTTAGGGTAGGAAGAGAGAGAGAGAACAGAAAATAAATTCAGGTAGTTTAATAAGAGGGTAGGAAGAAAGAGGGCAGAAAAGAAAGGTAGTTTAATAAGAGGGTGGGGAGAAAGGTTAGGTAGTTTACAGAGGGGGTAGGAAGCTTTTTGAATATGACCTGATAGCAAATGCAGATCCACACGCTTTACAAGACTATGGATTCACTCAAATTCTGAGAGGATATTTTCAAGCTAAATAGAAAACTGGTTAAATGATGCTATTTTCTATAGTGCTATAAGGGTTATCCCCTTTAAACATAAATTCTGTTTAATCCATCACACTCGGATTTTACACCTGAAGAATGGATCAGCCGAAACGTGTGTACAACACAAATAACAAGGAGTTCAATCGTCTGAAGAATCATTTGAATTTTAAATAATGTCTTATGTCCCAAGCTGCAAGACAGAAGCGTACCTGCTGATTCTTGTGTGTGTGTGTGTGGGGGGGGTCAGGCCTCTAATTTGCCAACAAAGTGGGCATACAGGGTGAATAAGAGAAGAAATTTGCCAACAGAAATGCATTGGGAGGGTGTGGCAACTCGCCTAAAACCCCCCTTCGGTACGCCCTACTGCAAAATGTAGATGTATTCTTGACCATGGATTTCTTGCTTTTGCAGCCATGGTGCCTTTTTGGGATCTGGCCACCTTTTCTCCATGAATGGCCAATACACATATACTTTGTGATTTGTGGAGCCGAAGCAGGAACGGCTGAAGTTGTAGCCAGCGTAAGGGCATTACTTACTAAGGAAACACTGCTCTACACCTGATCTTTATTAGCCGATATATTCTTGACCATGGGTTCCTTGTTTTTGATTTTGCAGCCATAGAAGATCTTTGGCAATTTGCCACCTTTTTTTCTTCTGTTTTGGTTCATAAATGGCCAATATGCATATATCTTCGCATTAGCGATTTCACACTGGATATTGCCAGTTGACTGAAGTGAAATGGTTTGATTATTCACCATCAAATCTAAGATTACAGCACCGACACCGATATTCAGAGTTGCTTTGAAATTGTCTTTATAGGAAATGAAGATCCACATGCTTTACAAGACTATGGCATTTTTGCTGATTTTGAATAGATATTTTCAAACCAAATATTTCCCAAACTGCAAGATAGATTCACTTGTTCATTTTGTTTTTATTACTGTTAACAGCTTTTAAGCTCAGTTTTAAAAAAAATGGTCACTGACTTAGCCGGTTTGTATGGTTTTATGATACATGCAATATGTCCACCCTAAAAGTGCTGCTTGGGTTGACATTATTCACAACCATTTTGAACAAACTGCTGGCCAATGGTTTGCAAATATATATTTCTAATTGGGTTGCTTCTATAATGACATCCTAACACTCTTACCAAATTCTGTTTGAAAATAATATTTTATGTATGCAAATACAATTTCTGAAGCTTTGTGCAGATCCACACACTTCATATGCAAATGAGTGTGGGGTGCAGTGGCCATAAAAAGGTTGGGAAACACTGATCTATTCTTGATCATGGATTCCTTGTTTTTGTTTTTGCAGCCTTTTTTTTGGCCTACGTTTTCTATGTTTTAGTCCATGAATTGCCAATACGTATATACTTTGTAAAATCCTGAGTAAGGAAAAGACCATTGGTCATGTGACATTTGTGAACTGTGTAACGTTGTCTGACATGATTACCTCCTCAGGGATACTAATATGACAACACAACTCCTTTAAAAAAAGATGTCAGGGTTGCATTGAACTCGACCTGATAGGAAAAGAAGATCCACACGTTTTACAAGACTATGACTTTTTGAAGAGTTTTTGTACTTTTTGTAGTGGAATATTCCACTTGTTGACCACCAAACAGTGACCATAATCTTCTTTTGAAGCAAGTTTTTGTTTGGGGAAGAGTTTTGGTGCTTCACCTCTGTCCAGCCACTGCATGGAACACTGTCAATTGTTGTACAGAATCCATTTTTCGTGACGTGACAATGTGATCAACAAATGGATCATTTTTGTTGCGCAAATGAAATGCAGAGCAGAGTTTGTAACAGCAATTTATTTATTTAAAAATTTGTTTTTTGTTCAGCTCGTGTGGCACTCATTTGTTGAACTTTTTTGCTTTTCCAATTTGGTGCAAATGTCGAACAACTGTTGAATGGTCTGAATCAGTAATGGCCCACAATTGGATGTCATCAATCACAGAAGGACATCCACGACTCTCCTCATCTTCAAGGCTCTCGTCTCCATTTCGAAATTTTGAACTGTATGTTTGTTGACAGTCTCTGGCCAAATACTTGGTTGATATTGCGAGCAGTTTCCACTGCTTTACGTCCCATTTTAAACATGTTTAACAAAATTGCTTGAATTTGCTTTTTTTCCATCTTTGATTTGACTTCCTCAAATAAACCAGAATAAATAGTGAAAAGAAAACGTTCAGCTTAAATAATTAGAGCAAAATTCACGCTTTAAAACGGTATATTCCACGAATATAGTTAATAATAGTTTATTCCAAAATAAGCACAAATTTAAAATAACAAAAACTGCAATTATTTTTGCACCAACCTAATATAAGGTGTACACAAATAATTTTTATCTTATAATTTTTGCCAATCTTTCTTTCTACTTATTAATGAGACTAAGATTCTGACAATAAAATTAAGTTTTATGTGATTTTGACATTTTTTTGGAAGATGTCAATTTGCGGTAAATGTGTGAACAGAGTTTGCAGAGATGCCTACTGACTCATATCTGTATTCTGTCAAAGAATTCAGCAAACATAAACATTAGCTTGCAAGTTTGTGTTGGTTTATGACAAGCCTTTACAGGTTTGACTCTTTTAGAAGGCAGTTTTACTTGACAAGACTAAGAGTAGATTACCCTAGCACGGGGCCCAATTGGGAGCAATTGGTCCAATTGGCTTAAAGCTGGCCCTGCTTGCAGTATGCCACTCAGTACCTCTTTCTGATGTGAATCCCTCCACGTTTACACATTGTGTTCTCCCACTTAAAAATGACCTTACCCATTTCAGCAAATCACATTTTATACAAATATTTTCCAATTTAAGTAGCAGTCATTTGTGTGCAACTGAGTCCAAAGGCCTCTCTGTTTTCAATCATGTTTGTCCATCCCTCTAGGCACAGCAATAGTTGTTATAGAATCCCAGTCAGGCACAAATCCATGTTGGTCATCGGTCAGTAAGTTATGCTTCACCATATGAGCTACAATAGCTACTATTAATTCCATGATTTTTTAGAGTTCCCATTCATATTTCCATTGATACAAAATGGCTGATGTGAGATGGATTACAGCAAAATAGGAATGCACATGTATCTTCACTGATTCTGTTTATTGAACTGAAGTTGAGCAGGAAAATATAACAAAAGAACGGATTTGCCATAAAGCGGAAAAACGGATTTTACAACATCATTGCCGTAAACCAGTACTTAAGGAAACACGACATCAGAAAATACATGAATACAATTTCGTCCGAAGACCATTTTTACATTGAATATACTTTTCTCTATCATACTTGGTTCTTGTTGCAACATATCTTTCCTAGAATCTTCCTCTCACGTTTTTCAATCAGATTGCCTCCTTGTTCATATATAAGTGGATTAAAGCAAAACGGGAACGCACATGTATCTTCATAGATTCTGTTTATTGAACTGAACTCGGGCGGGAAAATACAAACAAAGAACGGATTTGCTGTAAAGTGGAAATCCAGATTTTACAACATTGTTGATACAATTTCGTCAACTATAGTTTACATATCAACATCCCCTCCTAAACTAAAATTTTTTGTTAACTTTGAATTCATTAAGTTTTAACCTAAGATTTAATAAAAACAAATCTCCAAATGAATAACAGTTGCTGAAATCAATTGTTTCACCTATCTTCTCCTATTTATAATATTCTCATCAACATTCAATTTACCAAATGTTGGCTCAAGGTTTACAAACTATTGTTTTACGTGTCTTCCTTTATTTTTAAACTCATCCTCTAATAACATTAAACTTATTCAACTTAGCCTTATTCACAGGCTTAGTGAACATGTCAGCAATATTGTTATTAGAAGATACATAATGCAAACATGCATTATTATTTTGAATTTGGGATATAATATAATGATACCTGATATTGATACGTTTAGATCTTTGGTGATGTACAGGGTTCTTAGCTAATTCTATCATCCCCGGATTTTCAGCATATAAATGAACTGGCATTTTATTGCCACCTTGCATATTGTCATGACCTCTGGACAACAGGAGTTGGCTTGTGCTATTTTTAGAAGCACTTCCTGCTTGTCTAGACAATTGACCTTGGGGTCAACCCCAGCTTCCCGAATTTGCCGTGCTTTTAGGTAATCACCAGTCAGTCAACTTGTGGGATGAGCCTGGATGCATCTATTTGGCGTCTCCTTTTATTGCCATCTTTTATATCATCGAATAATTGTCTCAGAAAGTTTTCCTCTTGGACAGCTTAAGGTAGAGCCTTGTACTCTGTTTTGCATGATGATAAAGCAACAGTGATTTGTTTCTTTGATTTGGAAGAAATCAATCGTCCATCATCATTCAATTGGTAACAATACCCTGAAATACTTCTCCTATCTTCAGAATTTGCCCAGTCAGTCACAAAATTCTATTAAATTCAAATTATCCTTAGACTTTTGAAACTTGAGGGTGTAATTTAAGTTACCCTTAAAATACTTTAAAACAAACTTAAGTTTAACTGAGCGTTAGTTGGTTTTGCCAAATGTTGGCACCATTTAGTACCAACATAACCGAGATCTGGTCTAGTACAAGTGATGACATAGATCAAACAACCAACAATTTCTCTATAAAGTTTACCATCTGCAAGTTCCTTTGTAAATATCTCGTTTGACTCATTTTGATAAAGTTATTATCAAATTCGAATTCAATGCCCCAAAAATATGATAATTGACCTAAGTCTTCCATTCTGAAATAAACTACTTTTTACATCATTCATATTTTTAAAGTCAGAAGCGGCAATAATAAAGTCATCAACCCAGACAATTATGATTGGTTTTGATGTCTGAATTTTTTTATATAAACACAATAGTTTAATAGATTGTTCAAACCTTTGATATATCAGGAATTCATGAAGCATGTTCAGTTTCTACTTATTTTATGCAAGACAGCGAACTCATTTCATAAAGGGGTAAGCTTTTGTGGTTGTTGTTACTCCAAATGACGATCTTATTTTATGCAAGATGGCAAACTTGTTTTGTAATGGGAGGAAACTTTTGTTGTTGTTAATCTTTTAAAAACAAATTTTCATTAATTACAACGTAGAATTGAACTTTTAAAATAAATGTTTACTTTTTAATCTATAAATCAATTATTTGATGCTATTTTGGTCTTAAATTTTTTTAAAATTTTGATTCTGTAATTAAAAAAATATCTCTATCTGTTTGGGACATAGGCCGCAAACAAAGACTCTCCAGGCATCTCCAAACGATGATCTTATTTTTTGCAAGACAGCAAATTCATTTTGTAATGGGGGGAATCTTTTGTTGTTGTTATAAAAGAAGCAAAAGAAAATGTAAGTAAAACCATTCAATTGGATTTTGCATTCACACATCTACCTGAACTTTATAACAAAAACTACATTACAATCATTAAGAACTCTCAGGAACAATTAGCAAATTGCATTTCATTTACACCGTCACAAAACCCACACAAAAACACCATGAACACTCTCACATAATCATTACCAAACACATTTTCCTTGTTTGTTGAATGAATAAACATTTTGTTTCTTTAAAAAGTGTCTTTTTATGTTTATTTACCATGTTGTTGTTAAATCCTTTTACAATGGGCTGAGTGTATATCGAAATCATTTCTATCTACACAATGGCTCTGTTTTAATATGAAAATGTGACCGAACCACAATGTTAATCCTTAACCAATCTTAAATTATGGAGAAATTCCTTAAACCCCCCATAAAGTAGGGCACCCATCTCCTCAGAGAAGCCCTGATAACCAGCCCATATATTGGGGGAGACTTCTTTCCTCTAAAGCAGGGGATGCCCATCTTTCATCATCCATAGATATTAGGTGGTTTAGTTTTAACATTTGCATGTTTTCTCTGATTTTTTGTTGTGTATGAATTTTCTTCAGCAGCATCAAAAAATTTGACTTGTGTTTTTTAAAAACTTTTCAGCTATGACCTCAAATCCTTCATAAGTGAAACATGTACAGGGTGTCTTGTGAATACGTCTACACAATTTGCTTCTTAACAGTAGTTTCTTTAATTTTCAAGAACTAGAGTAGTTCTTGAAAATTAAAGAAACTACTCTAATAATGAACAGTGTGACGTTCTTGGATTCGATGTGCGTAACACTGGACTCTTCCACTGAGGGGTAAAAATTTGCGTGAGCGACTGCTAAACGAGAGGCCTAAATTGTAAATGTGAATAAAGAAACAAACTCTGTGCGGGGATCGAACCCGCGTCCACCTTGCAGCCACCTATACGCGGTGCTGCTCTACTAACTGAGCTAACGACGGTCAGATGGTAGGCAGGTGTCTTTTTATCCTACACTTTGTTGGCTTCTCCATTCTCACGTTTGTGTTTTAGGCACGAATAACGTGAGTTCGATCCCCACACGGTTTGTTTCTTTATTCACATTTATGATTTAGGCTGCTTGTTTAGCAGTCGCTCACACTGACTCCGGGCAGATATAGGCTCTCGCTAATAAATGTCATTATAATTATCATATTCTGTCGATCGGATATAAAATTATCCATCATTTGATTTCCTATATATATATGCTCATTTAAAGCCTATTTATCAAATAAAATAACTATATGCTGAGACTCCAGAACAAATTAATAAAAATTGAATATTTGCTTTTATTAAACTTATAAGATTTAATTGGCTTTTGTAGATTTGTATCAGTTAAATTGGAAAAAATCAGCCAGATCTAGCCAAAAAATAGATAATTCGGCAACTGTGGAAGAAATTTGCTGACAGCGCATTGGAGGCTGCAACTCCCATTCGGTATGACCCTGGCTACAAGGAATTCAGTTTTGTACCACTACAATCTAGGGTTGCCATACATCCATATTTTCCTGTGCATGTCCTCTGTTTAGCTCCTGAAATCTTTGCCCAGAAGGAATTTTTTTAATTCCTCAAAATGGGCTCAGGGCCGGATTAAGCTTGTATGGGGCCTGTAGCATATGTTTTATAACATATGCTACAGGCCCCATACAAGCTTAATCCGGCCCTGAGCCCATTTTAATTTTGTGGCTTTTGAAGAATTAATTCCTTCCGGGCAAAGATTTCAGGAGCTAAATGGAGGACATGCAGAGATCCCAAATTAAGAAAATATACATAAATATTAAAACGCATACATTTTTTACTTGCAAAGTAATTAAATTTTTTTCCTTTGCTATACAACCAGATAATACAACAAATATGTCTGACATTTCTGTATAGTATTATTTTTTGTTAGTTTTCATCTTTGTGCAGCAGCTAGACTTCCACTTCAAGTACCTTCGTATTTATATTTTGTATATGTGTTGTATAGCTATCTTGGTCCGTGGGAGGAAAATCCTGAACTTGGAGAAAAAGGAAGACTCAAAACTTGTTTATAAAAATATGAGGATATATTTTTATTTCATAAGATACATTGTGTTGTGGTGGAGAATGAAGAGGGGGAAGAGAGACAATGAGAGCCGACAGACTGTTCCCAACAGGGGAACTGGCCTTGTCTTCTCCCAGCTTGGGCGGTCTGTCTCTCTGCAGGTGTCCTGTGTCTCTCTCTGCCTTTAGAGGACGTCTCTCTGTCGCTTTTATCGTGTTCAAATGCCCACACTGATTTTCCAGCCCGCTATCTGCAGTCAGGGTCAATATCCTGTTTATGACCCCTGAACCTCTGGTGTGTCTGTTTCCAGTATAACTTTGGGGATCAAATCTGTGACCTCCGCCCATGGACGCCTAAATATCCAACATATGTATCACATAGATACTTTTGTACCATGATGCATCCGTGTGATTGCACCGCCAAGATACAGTTGTGGAAATTCTGGCGAGACTGCAGGCGTTGGTTCTTCGGGTCACAGCTGAAAATGTGAAGGTGGGTCATCTCGAAAGATAACGAGGCAATGTAAAAAATAGGTGTTTTTAGTAATTCGAATTATTTGCAGTTTTTAGAAACTGCCTGATAAAATGAGAAGAACAAAGCGAATTACTATTTCCCACATCTACCCCTTGCACCACCCATCCTATCTTCAGTCACCTTGCCTTCATCATGCTGTGGTCAACTCCTACTGATCATAGTAGTCCCAACGCCTGGTCCTAGACATTCCAGGTCTGCCCTGTCCGGCTTTGCTCTACTAACTGATTTCCCTCCCAAATCCCAAAGACTTCCCCTTTCCTCAGTTGAGCCAATACCCCAATCCCCTGGTGACCTATTTAAACTCAAAGTTTTTCTGTGACTCTTGTTTCCTATACTAACATGCAACAAATGCTTTATTCGTTACATTCCCTTCCCCACTAAACAATTCTGCTACACTTTTATTATTTGCTTTTATTTTTTCATTAATTACTGTGTTAAAATTATAACCCCAATTAAAGGTGATAATCGTCAAAAATCACTAACCTTAAAGACCCAGTCATTCATAAAAGTTGAAGGCTGTATAGTACTATAGTAATAGAGCAAGTGCAGAATCATGGAATCGGAAATGATAGCTTGCAAGAGTTTAGTGTGGGGCCCTTGAGATTGCGGGGCACATAGCATTTGCTTTTCTTGTTACATAGTTAATCCAGCACTGACTGGGCTAGTTGTTTCTTCATCTTAGTGTTAATACACTCCAACAGTTAAAATGAAAAAAGGTTTGCCAAAAACTAATAAAGAAAATACTTCATCTCCAAATTCAAGTACTTAAAAACTATTACGAGTTAGTAAAAACAAAATATAGCATGAGCATTTGGAGTAGAGAGGTGGCAACATGCACGTGCACAGAGTGGGGTGAACTTGGGGTGCTTGTGCCCCTGCCCTTTTTCTTCTTCATATCAAAAGTACCCTTTTAGTCAAAATTCAAAAATATATTCACCTTACTAGCACTTGGTTTTCAGCTACTGCTTCTGCCAATGTTATTATAATTTATGGTCAGGGGTGGATACCGAGGGTCTTCCAAAATCTTTATTTATGAACTGTTTTCTGAGCATTTTCTGAGGTTTTAAATCTTTTCGTCTCAACACATGACAACCGTCAAGACGCAGACCCCCTAAAAATCCCTCCCATTTTGGATCACATACAAAATTTTTGAAACATGTTTTAAATACACTTCTAGACACCACTTAATTTCAGTGGCTGATATGTCCTGAAATGCAATTTTAGCCAATCTTGGATAAATAATTTTCAAAATTTTCTTTTTGTCTCAACACATGACAACCTTCAGGCCCCTCTAAAAGCCCCCCCCCCATTTTGGAAGACAGTCAGCTCAACAGGCTGGGTCTGTCCCTGATGGTAGTAGTAGTAGTAGTAGTTTTATTAGTATATTTAGGTACAGTTATTTAGTCATCATATATTACTGTAATTAGTAGTATTTTCCCCAGTTAAGTATATGTGCATGTTAGATAAAGTCTTATTTTTACAATTGTAAATACTAATAGATAAGTATTTTGAGTTTTACATTTATGCTATAGTGGAGGGAGGGGGTGGGGGGAAATTTTAAATCATTCCCTGGGCCCCCAATGAAGAGGGGCCCTCAAAAGCTTTATGAATAGTAAAATTGCCTACTGCATTTCTACTAACATTATCAACAAATCTCACTAAATGTTGGAGGGGCCCCCTCAAGGAGCCAAGCTCCCCACCTTAAATCTCTAGCTTCTTTTGAAAGGGCTGCCTACTCAGCAAGCTCACGGATCCCAGGTTTTTTGAAAGGTCTTATCACAGATGCCCAGTAAAACCTTTGTGGACCCTCATGAGTCCACAGCCCCCCGGGTCGGGAACATTGGCACTAAATGTTGTAGTGCCTTTTTATTTCAACTGAGCTCCTGCCCTTCTGAAAATCTGTGCACGTCACTGGTTTGGCAATATGACTGTAGTTTTGTGTGCCACATCATTGCCATTGGCTTCCATGGTCAAATTGGTTACGGCATTGTTCATGGAAGGTGGACTCTTAGGGCAGTGGTTCTCAGCCCTTTCTTTTTAGCTCATGGCCTCCTTTTTACTTGTAATTTACCTCTGTGGCCCCGTCTTATGCTTTACTATTGGCTCCCCCAATATCCCCTTTATT
>VCCN01006885.1:1503565-1515809 GCA_006491835.1 Architeuthis dux | reverse complement strand
TCATAAGTCAAGAATGTATCTACGATCAGTTTACATCTCGTCAAGGATTTTACTGCCATAAATGCAAAAGTGGATGTTGGCTTTACCTAGTTGGAAATTCCAACAAAAGTGAAGAAGATTTTGGAGAATTCTTCAAGGACAATAATCTGAGACGAACTATGGAAAAAGAAGAAAAAGACGGATTCTTTATGAAATCAGCAAATGGACAGAATATTAGGTGTGATCAGAATTCCTAGAATCGATAGAAGAAACCCCAATAACGAGATTGTCCCCTTCCAAGATTGAAAAGAATCTTGTCATCGAATCAGAACCCCACAGCAGTCAAAAAGATGACAAACGGTACAATACCTTCATTGAAGACTCATTCGGATAAATTACTAAAATGGACAACATTTGACAACCTCAAAATAAAAACTTATCCTCATCTTTGAACTCGAACATGAATAATGAAGTTACCCACAAAATAGTATGGCTCACCTAAAATCTATCAAGTGACCCCCATCTAGACTCTGAGGCAGAAAGCGACACTGATCAGACTCTACCTCCCTTCCCAAGATTCAGTCTTGGAATCAGAAGAGATCACCACCCTTTCAAAACTGTCATCATTTGTTGTTGAGAAGGTAATACCCCCCCAGACTGACCCCAAAATCTGTAAACCGGGGACCTTAGGAAATATGTATATGCGTGGGTGTCCCAAAAAACAGGATGTGGAAACCGGAAATGACACAAGAGTGTGCGTTCAAAATCTCAGAGCAGAGACAGACATCAGCGGAGCCGGAAGGCACCAGACCGCTGTCCCTGTTGGAGACAGACCGACGGTTCTCCTTATCTCTCTCCCATTCTTCATTCTCCAGCCGATGAAATGTGTAGTATGAAATAAAAATATGTCCATATATTTTTACAAACAAGTTTTTTGAGTCACCCTTTTTGATTGTCGAAGTTCACGATTTTCCTCCCAAGGACGAAGTAATGAAGGTGAAATACACCCAAAACATCCCTTTCCCAGAGACGCGCAAAATAGTGGAGAAGACCCTCTCAAGGCCTACCTACTCAGACACTTTAAAAAGAATAACCACTGAAGGCAACGCACAGGAACAGTAAAGGTTAAGAGCGCTTGTTCATAGACTGACACAAATGGGACCAGACGACTGGCCAAGGTTTGCAGCTGCAATCAAACCAATGTTGGCAAAACCCCCAAAACAGAAATGATCCAAAGAAAGAAAAAAATTGGACCAGCCAAAACAGGACCCAAATCAGAGTCCAGCAACAAAATTGGAATGGGGGAAGCCTCCATGGGAGAGCACTTCAGAACACAAAGTCCCTACTCAAAAACCAAAACAACATAAGTCATCAGCACCTCCCCAATCGGGGACCTTCTTCCAAGACACGCAGAGGCCACCTACTAGAACAAAGACTCCCAAACAGAGACCACAGGGGTCTCTAACCAAACCACTCCCTTGTACAGAAGGACTTTCTCAGTCAGTAATCCCAAGGGAGAGATCTATAATGAGGCATGAGCTTCTTAAGACCTCAAAGAAAATTGCCCCAACCCAAAGAACCAGTGAACACCAAAGATACTCTGGAAACTAAAAAAGAATCGCTTTGAGTCACTTGACAAGATGGACAGAGGATAACCCTCCACTTCCAAAACATCAAATAAACATGGTCCATAAGATTATTCAATGGAATTTCTGTGGATTAAAGCCAAATATCAATGAACTACATTTGTTATTAACTGGCTTATGTCCTGCCATTGTTTGTCTACAGGAAACCTTTCTAAAACAAAATGACAATATCAACATAGGGAATTTTGAACAATACAACTGTATACATGATACTGGAGACAGGGCTTCTGGAGGTGTATGAAGGAACGATATACCCCAGAGCAAAATTGATCTTCAAGCAGTTGCAGTCAAGGCAAACCTGCACAGGACAGTTAACATTTGTGTAGCAAAGCAGTGGAAATAGACTTACCCAGAGCAAAAAGGCTACGCGCTGACATGCTGTTTGTTTAGTGGAAGGACAAGGAATCAAAAGCCGAACAAACAGAGCCGTTGACAGATATAGAGGCGGTAGAGTGTCAGTGACCCGTATGTGAGGCACTAGTGACGATTCGTCAGTTGGTTCTTGGCTTGCCTGTATTTGAAATCGCATTCCAGACACGGAGCAATTTTTTATGAAAAAGATAAGTCCATTTTTTGAACATTTTTCGTTGTTTTTTTTGGCAAGTTTGGTTTTATTTTTTGAAAAAAAAATTTCTTTTTTTCTTTAATTTTGGACAAACTTTCTAGCTTGTAATGAGTCCACAAAACACTGGCATGCCAGACGTTCCCAGTTGGCTGACATACGTGGAGAGACGTTTTCTCAAAGTAGAAGAACAAAGTCTGCAATTTACGGAGGGGCTTTTTAAGCTCTCTTTTGCCCCCCTCCCGATAAGACAGGTTCAACCCCCACCCCAAAAAGTGTACAGGAAAAAAAAAATGCACTACAGAACCCCCCCCCTCACCCACACTGAAAAACAAATTTTTGAGAAAAGAATTCACGAGAAAAAAAAAGAACCCCCCTGAAAATACAAATTTTTACGAAAAAAATGAATCCCCACTGAAAAAATAAAAAATAGCCCCCCGCCCCTGCTGAAAGACCAAGTCGCCAAAGAATTAACACAAAAGAAAAAATAACACCCCCCACTGAAATTTATTTGAAATAATAGACCCCACCATAGAAACCCCCCCACAAAACATTTCCACTGACACAACACCACAATGGGTGGTAAGAAGAAGCCCAACCAAGTCGGTTGAATATTCAAAAAAAATGGCAGAGAAATTTGAAAAATATATCTCGGAGACAGAACTAATGACAGTACCTGAGATTTCCACGGACATAGCTCCAAGAACAATTTCCCTGGTGGCATCAGACATTAAGACCAGGAAGCTGATCAATTCCACCAGGGATGCAATTGAAGGTGCCCTAGTGGCAAATGGGGTGAAGTTCTCACACCACATACGGAAAACTTTCGCCATGTGGGACGTCCAGTTGAGTGCCGAAAAATGGCTGGCACGGAACTAAGAACCAGCACCTTGAGACTCCAAAGCGAATATCTGGGATGCCACAGAACAAAAAGATTACAATATGAAGTGTCCCAGCAGGATCAAGTATGGGTCTACTTTGCACAGTTTGGCAATGTGGATGAAATTGTACCAGTCGTCATTCACAGCACATAGAATCAATATATTTCTAGTTTCCCTTATGCTGAGTGCTTAGCAGAGAGGCATCTGTATGACTTGGCGATGGATTGAACCCATGACCTACAGAACCGGAAGCAAGCACTCTACCACAATACAAGTGTATTAATGATCTGTTTCTAAGCCAGCAGGTCTGTGAACACACTCACTTCCCATTGGGAAAGACACCCAGCCCGATTGGGAAAGACACCTAACCCAATTGATGTTGTATTAACAAATGGATAAGAGATGGATAAGAGATAATTAATAAAATCACCCATGGGCCTTGAAATAAATCCTTTTCTGCAATTCCGTAAGCATCTCGAGTTTTTCCTTTGAATAGATTGTGGCTCCCAAATTGTGTCATATAGACTGGTTCTCGCATGATCACCAAAGTTAAGTGATGTCAATCCTAGTCATTACCCAGATGGGTGGCCGTGTAGGAATACCAGGGGCTGTATACAGCAATAAGATTGTTCTGTGACCACCTCTGCTGATGATTAACAGAAGATATTGCCAAGCTAGGACAGGACAGCGCACGCGGCCCTATCTTGCACTCACGCTGCTCCATCGAGGACACACGAGAGTGTGCTCTTCTAGGATCTGCCATACTTGTATTAAGAGGCTGCAATCATCATCATTTCAGCAGAAGTCACTCCCCTTTGATATTTATGTCAACAAGATTCAAGCATCAAGTGTCACACAGAGGCAGCTATACAGCAATGTGTGAGGAACAGTCACATCCTTTTTCACAGAACTCAGATTTACTAGTGCATATGCGAATAAACATGGGAAAGAACCAGGAGACATTTTGCCAAGATATATGCAGACGCGGATCAAAAAGTGTGTGTGTGTGTGTGTGGGGGGCTCTTTAATGGAAAGTAAACATTAACAACCTCTGACAGTTTTTCCACACAAAGAACCAAATACCATTTCACACATCTAAAACAACTAAACAGAAATCGTGGTTAAAGTCAGGTGTGAAAAGACAAGGGTTTGGAAGATAAGGGTAGATAAGACATGCCCAGCTTGAGAAGTGAAATAGCATGAGGTAAAGGGCTGAATTGGGAATTTCTGCTCATAGGGTTACATAATTTCCATGTGAAGTGTGTGGATCTTAATTTTTTTTTTTTTTTTACAAAAGTCAGATTTACTGGTTCATATGCGAATAAACATGGAAAAGAATCCAGGCAACATTTTGTCAAGATATATGCAGGCGTGGATCGGGGTGGCGGTCTGGGACTCCCCAACCTGTGCACAGGCAAAGCACAATTAACCATTTCTTTAAATATCTAGATAATGAAATTTCATGAATAAAAAACCCCATGTAATCATAAATTAATCTTAAAAACATGGATGTTTAAAATTTGTTTTCCTTATCACAAATTCATTTTTTTAAATATATTTTTCAATATAGACGGTATATGGCGGTATAAACAACACGCCATACATTAGACCACTATCAGAAAAGGGTTAGTGCCAGTATAGAGTAACGTACCAGACATTAGATAGAATTAGAATTTTTGATAAGGGGAGATAATTATAAGAAACCGGAAGTGGGTCAGTATGCCTCCAGTCAGGAGAGAGAAGAGACGTCCGATAGCATTCGTCGTGCCATATCACAGATTTCTGGGACCCGGGACAGATTTAAAAAAAAATAAATATACACCGCCATTAAACAAACTTGACTGGGCAGCAAAAAGGCACGATTTTAACTACGCAGATCCTAAAAAAAGTACCAAGGAAGCAGATGAACAATTCCACAAGGACAGCGAAAATACTGGAGTACTTGGGCTCGCAGCTAGGACAGCACTTAGAGTTAAACACCTCATCGGACTTGACGAAGTATTCAGACCGCTTGCCCCTGTGGTTAATAGCGACACTTATAATAATTTACATGTCAATATGTCTATTCAGTCGGATACAACAGTGGCAGATTCGCCATCAAATGGCTGGGATGGGACATCTATCGGAGGTGACCTCCCACCCGAATCATCAAACGAGGCAAGGACATACGTTATCCAGAGGACATTTACAAACCTTGTAAAAACATGCGACATGAATACGGCTAAAGGTCATTTCACCAAATACGCGGGGAGCGAGGCAGGAGGTATACATAATGTAGGTCACTTTGCGTGGTCGCAGCCAGAGTCTGGTGATTACATTGTGCCATACTTCTTGACAACTTGGGTTACAATACCAAAGTGGGAGGCTACAATACGTTCAGCAACAAGCTACAGAGTGAAGAGCCAAGGATTCAAAATACATGACATAATATGCGGCGAGTGGCTAACGAAAAATAATGAGGAAGTTTTTGTGCCGAATCCGATGCCATACTTTCAATTGTACATAGATCATGGGCAATACATAGGTTACGGTAACCTGGAAGGAATTACTAAGGTGCCAAACGATGGGTTCAGAATTATACAACCGATGACGGGGGCCGAGAGCGAGCTGCCAAAGTATAAATACAATTATGCAGCGCCTATACAACTATTAAACAAAATTACAGATACGACACCAATAACGGCCAATAACCTGAGCACAGACGTCAAAATGATAAAACTTCACGATTGGAGAGAGATGCCGTCAGTAAAGAATCTCCATCAGGGGGATACATTTACACATATATGGCATAATCACAGTCTGTTAAGGAAACCGTTGACAAATATGATGACACAGGGGAATTACGTAGTGCAAGGTAGTATGGTGGCTGATACTACACTTATACAGTCAGCAATATCGAATGGGTTACAGACTGCCTGGGATAGCGGTTTGGATGTATCAACAGCACCGAAATACGGTACAGTTATGCCGGGTGCTGAAAACAATTTAAAGCATGGCGAGCCGAGAAAAAGAATGCGGACTGAAATCCAAGAAGATCTAGTTCAGACTGAAATTGCTGACATAGCATTTGATCACCAGAGAGCTAGAAAAACAAACGCAATAAAAAAAGGCAAAACAGATGGTTTGACTTTACCGGATCACGAGCAGACGTCCGGCTGTTTCCCAGTAAATAACAGAACAGTAATAAACAAGGTGCTGTACACCAATGGATCACGAGCAGACGTCCGGCTGTTTCCCAGTAAATAACAGAACAGTAATAAACAAGGTGCCGTACACCAATGAGGACGCACAGGAGATGGTGCTTATCAATGTACCGCCCATTCTGAGACCAAATTCATCAGGAGGAGCACTCTACTTTACGTTTCAGATTACATACATGGTAGAAATTGAGTGCTTTTATGAATCCTTTCACCACCCTCAAAAGGTGGCCCTCACAGACCATCAATGCGCAACTGCTGCTACTAGTGCTAACTTTTATTACGAGCAAGGGGCAATAGTACCGCCTAATAGGCATTTCCATGGCCAATCAGCAAAGGGGATGATGCATAATCATTCTACGCACGTGTGGGACCATAACAGCACCGTAAACGGCTTAGCTCATGGAAAATTCATAAATAAATAAAAAAATTCTGGAGCATAAAAGCTGCCGGTTTTAGTGCCAGGCCAGAACATCCAGCGGTAGCGATGGCGACACAACACGATACCAAGACAGCATTCGACCTCAGCCTTCTGAATGACACTGTGAACGGAAAGAAAATTACACCATACACTTGGATCTACAGATGGGAAGATAGCAATGAATTTAAACATAACCTACGCGAGAATTACACGACCAGCATTAATCAGGCGGTTACATTCAACAATACAGCGATACATAAATATCTGAAGGGGATATGCGAGACGAGGGCGGCTATAATGATTTATCATGTTGCCGGGGAGTCTAAACTAAAGAATTGTGGAGATGTTGATCACTACCACATGATAACGTGGCACCACGAGCATCCAACTTCTGAATATGGGTATACCCAGCTGAAGAAACTAATCAGGGATCGGAGTATGCGATCGTACAATATCAATTGCCAAAAAGTTTATACACCCTACGGGCTGGCATCTTATCTGGCGCAAGATAAGAACGTTCGTTACGTTATTGGAGCTTCAAATTTGCAGACCATACCACAACAGGAGATGCTAAAGCGGCTAACAGATAAACAGCTGATTGCGGACGACTACGAGGAGGAGAAGAGCGGATTGGCGGATAAAACCGATACATTGAGAGGGAGAAAGTACGACTTCATACTGAAGATGATGAAGAAAAAAAGTGTTTGGAAGATAAGGGGAGATAAGACATGTCCAGCTTGAGAAGTGAAATAGCATGAGATAAAGGGATGAATTGGGAATTTCTGCTTAAATGGTTATATAATTTTGCTTTTTTTTATCTATAAAATTTAATTTCCATTCATAACGCTGTGAGTGATGATGTGAATAAACTTTGAAATATTGACAAAAGTACCTTTGACTCTTGTTTGTTAAATACTGATTGCCGACTTATTTTCCTAATCCTCATTAAAATTATATATTTTTTAAGTGTTAACTCATTACTTCTTAATACATTAAAAAATCATTTTGTTAAGATAAGATTTTGTGTGTAGATTGAGTGCAAGAAGGATTGGATTCATGCCTTTCTGGAGGGCAAAGTAAACATTAACAGCCCCTGACAGAATTCAAACTCATTCTTGCCATACAAACACCCAAATACCATTCCACACATCTAAGACAACTAATAAGAAACAAGTGGAGAAAAAACATTCAATATCAATGGAACAAATTAATAATGAGGGGATAGAATTACAAATCCTGGTTAAAGTCAGGTGTGAAAAGATAAGTGTCTGCAAGATAAGAGGTGCCAAGCGTGAGAAGTCAAATAGCATGAGGTAAAGGGCTGAATTGGGAATTTCTGTTTATCTTATATGCCAACAGATAAGTTGACCCCAGAACTAAGGTGTTAATTCAAGTTTAGTCCAATGCTCATTGGATAAGTCAACTCTCCAATATAAGGTGTTATATCAGAGTGTTACGTTCTTAGGGTCTAACAGACTAATATTATCCATTAGGGAAAATAATTACTTAAAAGGTTGACTTATACGTCATCATATACAGTTTATGGTTATTCTATTTTGCTGTTTTAATCTATACTCAGAAACAGAAAATTTAATTTTCATTCATAATGTTCTGATGATGATGTGAATAAACTTTGAAAACATTGAAAAAAGTACCCTTGACTCTTGTTTTTCAATCAAATATTGATTACCTACATGTGTGTACTTCAGAATTACCATCATCCTTTTTTATCTTAAGATTTACTGATGGACAAATGTGAAGCAAAAATATCTTTTTCAAGTTATAGCTTTTGTAGTGAAAAAGAAAAGTAGCATATAACTCATGCAATCATCAGCTTATAACCAGGGGTGGCGAACCTATGGCATGTGTGCCCAATGTGGCACGCAGGAGATATAATCTTTTGTTAGTGATTTTATAGGGGAAGGGAAAAAAAAAAAAATCGGCAATCTTTAATTTATTAAGTTGCTGCTAGTTTTGTGATTTCAAAGATTATTGCTCTACATGGAAAACCACTCAGTGGTGGGTAGTATAGTAAAAGAATCCTTTTTGATGGTTTTCCAGAAAAGGAAAAATATATTTGGTGCATTAGGGATTTACCAGCGAGTAGAAACACAGTAAAAGACAGAACATGTCTGGTTAGTCACTCAATAGAAACAGTCGTGCAACCAACGTCTTTTGGCAGCATGCAATGTTGGGGGTGATCAATTAAAAAATTTGAAAAATGGGTGATCAATGAATAAGTTCCCTCTTGCGCCTTTTGTTGGGCAGTGATCACTAAAAATAAGTCTGAATGTCGTCGTCGGAGGCAAACTAAGGGATCAATTTAACATAAACTTAGATTGCGAATTGAACCTCGCAGTAAAAACCTATTTAAGGGGGATGGGGGATTTTCAAAAAACAAAACAAAGACGTTTTTTCTAAATATAATAAGGAGTAAATATTTTCAGCATCCTAGCTCCATTGGTGTGGCATGTACACGTGAACCAGCCAGGCCAGATCAAAAACTGAAGAAACCTATGGTGACAGATGAAACCAAACATATCAGAACAGCTAACACAAGATGATAATGATAATCTGCTACTTAAAAATGCTCACAGGCACGTGAGGGAACATTTTTTTTAGATTATTGCCAATGTGGGCACATACTCTCAAAAAGATTTGCCACCCCTGGTTTATACCAGAAAATCAAGCACGCGCTGATATTGGAAAAATTCACATTTTGCAAATGGAGGGTAAAAATAAAATGAAGTGATTCATGTTGAAATTTTAAAATAACTACAAAATTTCCACAAGAATATATTTTCTATACTAACACAGCTTTGAATTGCAAAGGGGCAAAGTAGGACGACTTAACCGTCAAAAATGCATCGCAACATAAGGACTGATTTGACTGATCACCGCTAAAGAAGCTAACATTTTTTTTTACTTTCGTACTAAGCTGGCACGGCAATGACTGTTTAAGTTTTAGTAAAAAAACGATTAGTTTATTTTATTTTTTATTAAATCAAGCATTGTAAACCATTTTTAGTAATTTTTGACTGCTATTTACCCTCATCTTAATTTTAATTTTAAAAAAAAATCACAATGTGTAAAATGGTTTACAATAAAAGAATAAAACTGCTGTGCCGGCCTTACTGAAATTGTGATTAAACAAACTAAAAATTAGGATGAATGTAAATGGTAGTCAAAACTTAATAAAAATGGTTTACAATAATTTATTTAATAAAAAAATAAAATAAAATAATCGTTTTTTTCTAAAACTCAAACAGTCATTGCCGTGCCAGCTTAGTATGAAAGTAAAAAAAGAAATATTAGCTTCTTTAGCGGTGATCAGTCAAATCAGTCCTTATGATGCGATGCATTTTTGATGGTTAAGTCATCCTATTTTGCTTGCAAAAGAAATTATTAAAGTAACTTTTTAATAATTCTTTTTCATTTATGTAACTGCCAGGGCTGAGGAGTCGTAGCCAATTGTTGGGTTAATAGAGTTGTAGTCGGTAAAAATGTGCCGACTCCGACTAAATGTAAATTGTAATATAATGCATTAAAAATTCTATTTTTCACAGATACTAATCAATTAACATATTTTTCTTTTCAGGATATAAAGGCATCCCCCGTTATAGGATAGCCAACTGGATTATAATGTGATGTGATAACCAGGGTTGCCAATTTAACTATTTTGAAGCTAGATCTAGCTCTTTTGGAGCTAGATTAATATTTCCCGTATGAATTGAGTAATGTCTCTTCAAACTGCACTTGAAAGAAAAGGCTTTGCCACAAATTTCACAGGTAAATGGAGTCTCTCCTGTATGTGTTTTCATATGTTGTTTCAAGCTTCCCTTTACAGTGAAACATCTTCCACAGATTGCACAGCAAAATGGAGTCTCCCCAGTATGTATTCGAATATGTTCTTTCAAATGAGCATTATCAGAAAAGGCTTTACCACATATTTCACAAGTAAAGCGAGATTTTCCAGTGTGTCTGATCATGTGTTGTCTTAAGTATTCATTTTGAGTAAAAGCTTTGCCACACACTTCACAAATGTATGAATAATCTCCAACATGTGTTGTCATATGCTTTTTCAACTTTTCCTTTAGAGAAAAGGCTTTGCCACAAACTTCACAGGAAAATGGTTTCTCACCAGTATGTATTTTTATGTGATTTTTCAACTTATCCTTTCGAGAAAAAGCTTTGCCACACTCTTCACAGGAAAATGGTTTCTCGCCAGTATGTGTTTTTATGTGTTCTGTTAACGTGGCTTTTCGAGAAAAACCTTTATCACAAACCTCACAGGAAAATTGTGTCGATCCAGAGTGGATTGCCAGATGTTGTTGCAAATGATGTTTTCGAAGAAAAGATTTGTCACAGACTTGACATATAAATGACTTATGTCCAGTAAGTGTTGTTATATCTGGCTTCATGTCAGCATTTTCAGAAAAAGCTTCGCCAGAGACAGCAAAACTAGATAGACATTCTTTTTCCATATTGACTTTCAAGGTAAACTGCTCGGGGGAACAATTCTTCAACAAGCCAGAATGGATTTTCAATACACTCTTTTCATGTAGATGTTTGCGATTCACAAGAAAAAGATGAGCATCCTTAGAGATTTAAAAAAAAAAAAAAGCACAGCAAAAAATTTGGCCTCAAAATTAGTTTCCCATTACCACATATTTCACAAGTAAAGCAGGATTTTCAAGTGTGTCTGATCATGTGTTGTCTTAAGTATTCATTTTGAGTAAAAGCTTTGCCACACACTTCACAAATATATAAATATTCTCCTTTAAGACTAGAGATTTTCAACAATAACATGAAAACCCTAATCAGGTTTCTCAAACAAATCTACATGCAATTATCTTTTCTGAAATATTTTTAAAAAAGATACATTACTGAATGACTTATTCACAGAGTTTGCATTGAAAATAAAATTGACAGATTCTCCATCGGAATTTCATCATTGATATTTACATCTCTTGTCAATGCCTCTGATTCTGCAACCAAAAACCTCCAGTCTGCAAAGAAAAAAGAAAAACATTTAACAATTAAAAAAGCACAGATAACAAGTCCTACTATTATAAGAAGTCTACTGCAACAGATTAAAGATGAATAACAGTATAATTAATATTCAAATGGTTCTTCGGACGATTGAACTCTTGTTATTTGTGTTGTAAACACAACGTTTCGGCTGAGCCATTCTTCGGCCTTCTTCAGGTGTAAAATCCGAGTGTGATGGGTTAAACAGAAGTTATGTTTAAAGGGGATAACCCTTATAGCACATGGCCCAGTCACCCCCAGGCATGGTTGTGAAGGGGCATACAATTTCCTCTGGCCTATAATCCTTGTTAATAATTATGCCCCGCCCTAGAATATTGCACAACTATCCCCAGGCGCTGTTTTTGGCCCCGGCTGCTGAGAACCCTTGCTTACACTGTGTGTGTACAGGGGCACAGCTCAAAATAGCTAGAGAATTTTGGTCCCAGGTGGCTTGGCTCCTTGAGCTGCCCACTATTTAATGAGACTTGATGAAAAAGGAAAATTTGCAATAAATAGACATACACTAT
>VCCN01006885.1:1469717-1481095 GCA_006491835.1 Architeuthis dux | reverse complement strand
GATATTTTTATCAGCAAAATTGTTACCTTTCAGTGGAAGAATCCATAGTTATGGACAGAGAAAAAAATCACCCTGTTCATAATGTATAAGTAGATTTTGATCACTAAGCAGAAATATCAAAAATTGAGTAGTGAAACTTGGTAGATGTTCATCACTAAGCAGAAATAACAGAGGGATTGAGTAGTGAAACTTGGTAGATTTTCATCACTAAGCAGAAATATCAGAGGGATTGAGTAGTGAAACTTGGTAGATTCTTATCACTAAGCAGAAATATCAGGGAGATTGAGTAGTGAAACTTGGTAGATTTTCATCACGAAGCAGAAATATCAGAGGGATTGAGTAGTGAAACTTGGTAAGAAATAAAGGTAAAAAATAGCAAAATATGCAGGACTTCAGATTCACTCAAACTTCAAGCAATAAATTTGATGATTTTAAATCATTACAGAGGGAGCCGCTTATTGTGATCACTTTGGGAGAGGGTCTTTTAGATAACAATACAATGGCTGATAACTTTAAGCAAAGGATATAAAAATTGGAACGTTATAAATTCATTGTTATGTTATTACATTCACTGCTTTTAGCAACTTCACATTATAAAATATTAATATGATCAATATTATTAATTTAATATGATTTTTTATTTATTTTAATAATGTGTTTGGGACTGATTGATTTTGATAACAATAATCCATCCATAACATTATCCATGATTATAATAAACAGTTTCTTCTGTATTTAACAATTTGCAAATATTAAAACCTTGTACACAGGGCATGAAGACAATGTATGAATTAGACAAATTCTGTTTATTGAGACTTGTCATAATATGTTCCATAGATAATTATTATTGTTATTAACTGGAGAAGTATACAAGGTTCTACCTAGGGGAATGGTGCCTAAGTACCCTTCAAAGGACTCCTGCTGGGACCTCACACATCCCTTCCACTTTTCAAAACAGTCTACAAAGTCCTCATTCGGGATTGCCAGCCACGTTCAGACAGTCTTGCCCCGCCAACACCTACTACGCCCACGCTGTGTTCAAAGATCCGCAGATAGGTTGTTGGTGAAGTTTGTTGAAACTTCCTCAAGCTGAGCTGGTCCAGTCACAAACTGGATTACATGATACCAGTACCAAGGAGTATCTTGACCTGACCACATCATTTGCCCAAGTCCTTCTAGAACCATCACCACCCTGTCCTCCCGACAATCTCTACCGGATGCCCCTGTGCATCTCTTTTAAAAAAATGCTCTCATTTCTTTACACATCACTATTCCTGCTTAACAGAATTTTGGTCTCCTCTCCAAAATCACTGAAACTGCAAGAATGTGCCAATAAGAACGCGCAGATCAAAGTGAGAAGAAAATTAACTTACTGACCTTCACTGGTTTCTGGCCCTTCTTCTTTCGGGTTGTTGGTCTGGGCTTCTTCTTTCTCTGGATTGATGATCTGAGTTTCTCTACTTGCAATTGTCGGTCTCATATTCTTCGGATTGTTATTGTCATTGGTTCTGAAGTTCTGGGATTATTGGTCTCGCCTTTTCCTGGTCGATTCTGGGTTGATTCTTCAGTTGCCTGTGATGTGCATAGCTGCGTCTGATCTTTGGTTGTTCCACAGCTCATCTCAAAGTCTCAGACAGTCTCACCTCACCAACACCTTATATGCCAATGCTGTGTTCAAAGATCCACAGAAGGGTTGTTGGTGAAGTTGATTGAAATGTTATGAAGCTGAGCTGGTCCGGTCACAAAACAAGTTGCATATCAACAGGGATCCTGTTCAATAACATGGGTGTCAGGCACCCACAGCAGGTTGCCGTCCTCTCTCTGCCCTGTCTATGGAATTTGGGGGTTATTTATGGAATTGGAGACTTTCTGTCGACCATTCAAAATGGGTCATATCAAAGATGTAAATCGTCTATTGACTAGGCATAAGATATATGTAGCAGAAATTCCAGACTTGAATTGTAGCAAAATCGAATGTTCTTTTCTTACATCACCTTTGAAATTCAGCTGTTAAATGATGAATGAAGTCTCAAGTGACACTTCAAGTGTTTGTTTATCCTTTAGACCTCTTCGCCAGGCGTCTGTGATTGACAGGTCATCATAAACACCATCCAGCATTTTCACTTTCTGCTAACATGACAAAATCTGTTGATTTAAAATCTAAACTTTAAATTTCTGCTGTGAATTATTTTTAACTTATGACAATGTAAATTATATATATTTCTAAAATCTGGGATACTTTATAGTGTCATACTCCTAAATAATGGTGGAACATCAGGATAAAAATAATGGAACTCTTAAATGGAGATAAGTGTGGTGTGTCCTTCTATTGTGTGTTTCCATGCAGACTTTTTAACTGGAACTCTTGGAAAATGTTGATACACACTTTTTACAATGTTTTCTCTCCAGTGTGTATTTTCATGTGGGTTTTTAATCTAAATCTTACAGAAAATGCTGATCCACACACTTGACAAGAGAATGGTCTCTCTCCTGTGTGTGTTCGCATGTGTCTTTTCAAATTTGAACTCTGTGAAAATGCTGATCCACACACTTGACAAGAAAATGGTTTCTCTCCTGTGTGCATTCGCATGTGGTCTTTCAAACTGGAACTTCCGGAAAATGCTGGTCCACACACTTCACAAGAAAACGGTTTCTCACCTGTATGTTTTTGCATGTGCATTTTTAAACTAGAACTATCTGAGAATGCTGATTCACACAGTTGACAAGAAAATGGTTTCTCTCCCGTGTGTGTTCGCATGTGTCTTTTCAAACTGGAATTAACTGAAAATGCTGATCCACATACTTCACAAGAAAATGGTTTCTCTCCTGTGTGTGTTCGCATGTGTCTTTTCAAACTGAAATTCACCGAAAATGCTGATCCACACACTTGACAAGAAAATGGTTTCTCTCCAGTGTGAGTATGCATGTGCATTTTAAAACTATAACTGTCTGAAAATGCTGATCCACACACTTCACAAGAAAATGGTTTCTCTCCTGTGTGTTTTCGCATGTGGGTTTTTAAATTGGAATTTGTGGTAAATGCTACACCACACACGTAACAAGAAAATGGTTTCTCTCCTGTGTGCATTCGCATGTGGTCTTTTAAATGTGAATTATTTATAAATGCTGCTCCACACACTTGACAAACATATGCTCTCTCTCCAGTGTGTATTTGCATGTGGGCTTTCAAACCAGAACTCTGTGAAAATGCTGATCCACACAGTTGACAAGAAAATGGTCTCTCTCCAGTGTGTATTCGCATGTGTCTTTTCAAATTTGAACTCTGTGAAAATGCTGATCCACACACTTGACAATAAAATGGTTTCTGTTTTGTGTGTATGTGCATGTGTCTTTTCAAATGGGAACTTTTTGAAAATTCTAATCTGCACACTTTGCAAGAGTAGGGCTGGTCGCTAGTGTGTGTTTGCATGTCTATTTGAAATGTGAATTTTGTAAAAATGCTGATGTACAAACTTTGCAGGAATAAGGACTGTCCCCTTTTTGTGTTTGTATGTCACCATTTAGATATGCATTTTTACAGAGTTCATATCCACACACTTTGCAAGAATACGGTTTCTCTTCGACATGGTTTTGCATGTGTCATTTCAAAGTTGAAAACTGTTGTTGTCTCCTCCTATTGATATCTGTGAATGAAAAAAAAATTATTATTAGAAAAATCTAGGAAAACCAACTAAATAAGTGTAATTGAGTCAAACTTTTGGCGATTGTTACCTTTTCCGCATTAAATTCAAAACATATGGATAGTATAAACTATTTTTTCAGTGGCGAAATTACCATAGCGATAATGACTTATATAACCTCAACCATAAACACTAACACTAAACTTATATCCTTCATAGTTAAATTTAATAAAATACAGTTTTAAATGGTCAAATTTTGTTTTCATCTGAAAATTAAATTTTTGAAAAATAAATTCAAAGATAAAGTTTTAAAAAGTGAAAAAAAAGACTGTAATCAGAGAAAATTTCAAAATTTGTGAAGAAAAAATGCTGTTCTGAGGTTCCCAGACAAGCATTGTGCAGCAAAAAAGGTAACAATCACCAAACTTGTTATTGTTTTGAAAAAGGAACATAATGAAATATAGAAAGAATAACTTTTTATCTTTACATTTTCTTAGGTACTTAACAGATTCATTAAAAAAAGGTTATTTAAATTTATTTTTCTGAATTGAATTAAAAATATTCATTTACCTCTGCCAACGAATCTGTGTATAGTTACCTCCCCTGCATCGTAACTATATGTCCACACTACACAACATCTCCAGACGTACTCAGTGTTCATTTCTTAATGTGTTGATGCATTTATAAGTAGAATGGAATTTGTTAATCTTAAAGAAAAATTCCCAACAGTCTGATAATGTTCCAATAGACCGATTCTTGTTTGTTGCCAAGTTCTGCATTGTTATTAAACTATTTTCTTAAAGATAACACTGAGGAGAAATAAGAAACTCTTAACAATGCTATCAATTTAAAGATATTTGTTTCATCAACTGTCAATAAATATTACTTTTGGATGGAATAAAATAAAAAGCTAGGATTTTTTCATGCAGATTATACTTAAATTAAACATACAAGTGATATATCACTTGCAAATGGTCTACACTAGAAACCTGTGTCAAGGTTTGAGGAAAAGAAAGCTAACTTTTAAAATCTTATACTATTATTCTTGGATAAAAACCCATAATTCTTGCATTTTGTCTTTTTTAAAAAAGAATAATGCCCTGCTAAGTAATATAAAAATTCCCAACAGTCTGATAATGTTCTAATAGACTGATTCTTGTGACTGCTAAGTTTTTCCATTGTTCTGCATTGCTATTAAACTATTTACTGAAAGATAACACTGGGGAGAAATAAAAAAACTCTCATCAAAGCCAATTTTATCAATTTAAAGAAATTTGTTTCATTAATATAACCAAGAATTATTCAATCCAGAGAAGCAAGAAAAAATAAAGTGTTAAATAAAGATTCCATATTCAACTGTTTATTTCTATTTAAAAGCCACAGTTGGTCCTTTATAAGCCAAAAAGAAATTATTTTCCAAATGATGAAATTATACAAAACACTGCATAGAAATCTGCTTTTTTCTGCTTTGTCATAAAGACAAAATATTTCTACCTGAACAGTTCCAACAAGTTGACCAAATTGGGACATCATTTGAAAGACACATGAAGTTGTACAAAGATTTATACCATTAAATCGAAAGTTGTTTTATTGATTTGCGACAGAAATTGGTCTAAAGATTGGTGTATTACAAAAGATATTATTTATTCAATCCAGAGAAGCAAGAAAAAAATAAAGTGTTAAATAAAGATTCCATGTTCAACTGTTTATTTCTATTTAAAAGCCACAGTTGGTCCTTTATTTCCCAAAAGATGAAATTATATACAACACGGCATAGAAATCTGCTTTTTTCTGCTGTGTAACTATAGTGCTAAAACTGGACTGTTACTTTCTGTTGTACGGAAGTAAGGCTTTGAAGTATGCAGTTATTCCCCTTTGTTCCTTTCAGTAAATTGTTTTTTGTAAAAAATCGGTTAGGGTTGAAAACATTATTTTTCTGTTTTTTTAAAGTTTGGTATCATCCGAATCTTAACAGCAGATTTGCGCTGGTCCATGCGCACCCTCTGGCAGATCTACATAGGTTGTCACTATTATTAAAATATCAAAAAGATAGATACATAGATAACAACCTTCACAAGAGAAATAACCAAACCAGTCTAGTTTATAATTATAGTTTCATTGTAAACAGAAACTCCCCATAAAACTAACTTAACTTAAATTAATTTTTCTCAAAACTGACAAATTTCAGGAGAGGACGAAGATCTTATAAATTGAGAGCACAAAAAATCACTTGCGAAATTTAGCAATCTTTCATTTTCAGTCATCATCACTCTGACTTGGTGACGTCATCTCCGAAACTTAAGTACGGAAAAAATAACACCAATGAATGCAACTGGCCCAACATTAAAACAAAGTATCTATTCAATTTAATCTTTATTATTATTTGTGGTACTATGCTGGTACAGGAATCTGGACATATATGGAAAAAGATTTTAATCCTTGAATTTTACAAAACAAACAGTAATTTACATACATATAAATTCACATACATATAAATAAAATCAACATGTTTTCATTTAAAATATTTACAATCTTACCTACATTTCGAATGTCGAAAGGGTGGACGATTGTTGATATATAAGGCCGATATGGTTTTTTTGGTATCTAAAATAATGTATTATTCACTTGAACACAGAAAAAATATTTGAAAATAAAAAATGTGCACTGTCTCTGTTTGGGAAATGAAAAAGTTATGAAGTGTACAGATGCATCTAAAAAAATTAGAATATCGTGAAAAAGTTGATTTTTTTTCCCGTAATTTAATTAAAAAAGTGAAACTTACATATAATTCTAGATTCATTACACATAAAGTGAAATATTTCAAGCCTTTTTTTGTTTTAATTTTGATGATTACAGTTTACAGCTCATGAAAATCAAAAATCCACTATCTAAATATTAATATTAGAATATTTCATGAGATCAATAAAAAACAAGGATTTATAATACAGAAATGTCGAACAAGTATATTAATTTATGCACTCAATACTTGGTCGGGGCTCCTTTTGCACGAGTTACTGCATCAATGTGGTGTGGCATGGAGGCGATCAGCCTGTGGCACTGTTGAGGTGTTATGGAAGCCCGGTTGCTTTGATAGCAGCCTTCAGCTTGTCTGTATTGTTGGGTCAGGTGTCTCACATCTGCCTCTTGACAATATCCCATAGATTCTCTATGGGGTTAAGGTCAGGCGAGTTGGCTGGACAATCAAGCACAGTAGAACTATGGTCAGCAAACAAGTTACTAGTAGTTTTGTCACTGTGGCCAGGTGCAACTACTCCCACTGAACAAAACTACTGTTCCCTAGAAAAGGAAGCTCTCGGCATAGTTTTTGGTTGCAAAAGATTCCACAAATTCATCTATGGCATTCACTTTACGATCGAAAATGATCACAAACCATTACAACAAATTGTTTTTAAATGATTGCCAAATCTCCTCCAAGAAGACAAAGATTCTTGTTAGCTTTGCAACGTTATGATTTTGAATTGAATTCCATACCAGGTTGCAAATCAATTGTTGCTGATACGTTATCTTGAGCGTATCTCCAGGACAATAATCCTGAAATATCTGATGCAGATATGAAGACTTACATACATTCTAGTGTAAAAGATTTTCCTATGAATGGCAGCAAACTGAATGTGTACCGGGAAGCCACTACATGTGACCCAACTTTACAATTACTCATCGAATACACAAAAAATAAATGGCTTCACAAAGAAAATATCCCTTCTTCTCTTAAACCTTATGTTTCTATCCGCAATGAAATTTGTGTCATGCAAGGTCCTGTACTCAAAGGTACATGAATAATCGTACACAAAACTCTGTGTAAGGAAGTTCAACAACGCATCTATACCGGTCATTTAGGTATTGAAAAATGTTTAGCAAGAGCCAAAGAATGTGTTTACTGGCTTGGCATAAATTCTCAAATCCAGCACATGGTCAGCAATTGTTCTATATGCATTAATCACCATAAACAACAACCGTCTGAACCATTACATTCTCATGAAATTCCTGTTACACCATGGACAAAAGTGGGAACAGATATATTTCATTTATATCGCAAATCTTTTCATCTCATCACGAACTACACCACTAGATATTTTGACTTACATCAAATTCAAGACTGCGAATCTAATACAGTCATAACATGCTTAAAGAACACATTTGCAAAGTTTGGCATTGCTCAAATTGTTGTTAGAGACAACGGACCTGAATTTAAATCACCATTTTAAAATATTCGCCAAACAATGGGACTTCGAACACTTAAAATCAAGTCAAAATTATCCTCAATCAAATGGAATAGTAGAAAGAAACATTCAAACAATCAAGAAAACTCTCTAATTATTTTTGATTCAAGTCATTATGTCAAATTTTCAATTGACATCAGTTGTCACGTGGTATGTCAGCATTAAAAAAATAAACAAATTCCATGTAAAATCTTTCAGCAAAATCTTTTCTCAAAATAAAAAAATAAAAAAATAAAAAAGGCAGTTATAATATAGTTTAAATCAAAATTTAATTTAATTTAATCAAAACAAGATTAGGTAATTGTTTGGAATAGGTTCATTAAAACGTTTTTGCTATATTATGCAAGGGAGGTGACCAGGAGAGACGCTATACATGATTATCTGCTGCTGCTGTTAAACTATTACTGTAAGGAACAAATGAAATCAGACAACTCTGAAGATTTGAAACTGTATTTTATATAAATTTAACTAAAAAAGTATATACGGCGCTCATGCATTTACGCACCCCATATTTAAAAAAAACAAGGCTGAAAACTAAAAAATCAAAGGGAGGTAATTATAAACAAGGGAGATAACTCGAAATTCTAAATGTTTTTGCATTTTTACAAAATAAAAACGAGGAAAGTTGCTATTTATTTCAGTTAAAATAATTTGTGAGCGTGAGAAAAAACAGGTCGTTTAAAAACATTTTCCAGAAAATTAACAAATTTCTGTTTATTTCAATTTAAACAATTACGTATTACCTCCTTTGATTTGGTGAGTTATATCCCTTGTATGGGGGTGCGTAAATGAATTAACACCGGATCTAATGTATTGTTAGTTAAGGTGCAACAACATAAAAAGATTAAATATTTTTTTCCTTTTTGTAACTCTAAAATAAATAAACATTTGAAATTAACAATACAAAATGATTGAATAGTTTTTCTTTGTCATTTCTGACACTGTTTCTCCACACAAACTCGTGGAAATACGAAGTAAACAGTTTTTGATTTGTGCAAATTGTCTGCCTAAATTTACGCTTTACTCGCATCCACACGTTTTCTATTCTATTTTTTATCATGTACAGCGTCTATCCTGGTTACCTCCCTTGCATAATATAGCAAAAACGTTTTAATGAACCTATTCCAAACGATTACCAAAGTACATCAAAACGGCCAAAAAACTCTAATATAAATATAAACTCAAAATATCAGGTGTGAAAAAGTTTCCACTGAAAAACTGTGATTTTAAAAAGAATTACCGCATGCCTGCAAAAGTTTTTAAGGCCATTTTGCGGACAGAGGGCGATCACACATTTTCGGTAATTTCAACCATCTTCTTCCATAGCAGAAATCGCCAATGGTGAAATTACCGAAAATATGCCCCCCGCATATCTGCCGAAAAATAGCCGTTTAATTTACCTTTTAAATGTAACGAGAAAAGACGACAAAGGAAGAGAAAATAGGCGAGATTTGCTTCTTGTCTTGTTTTCAAGTGTTGTTTGGCCAAATTTGGTCGACTTGTTTGGATTTCTCAGTCAATTTACAAAATTTCTGTCTTCTTCATTCAATTCACAGCAATAATGTTGAAGCTGGAAAGAAAAACAGCTTAAAAAACGATAGAACCGTCAAATTATGTTGAAAAAATGTATCGTCTGATGATAAAACAGGAAGGAAATCAATAGGCGGTGATGAACATCATTTCATACCCCGTGCAATATTGGCAAGTCAAATATGATTTTTTTCGGCTAAAACTGCTTTAAAAAATGCCTAAAATCTGCTATTTTTTCAACTTTCGGCTAATTTTATGGCTACAAATGCTATATATATGTACACTCATTTAAAGCTCAATTATCAAATAAAATAACTATATACTAAGACTCCAGAACAAATTATTAAAAAAAAAATAATATACATTTACTTTTATTGAACTTACTATATTTGTAATGGATTTGTTAAAAAAGATTTTAGTATCTGTCTCCAAAAATCTTCTTAAAGCAAAAGTTTCGCTTACCCCCCCCCCTTTTTTTTTTTTTAGAAAAAGAGACTTTTATATAGAAAGCCAGTGGGGCTCTAAAGTGGGAGACCAATTGTACGTATAATTTAAAACTGGATCCCTATTTTGTGACCGTCTTTGCGACAGGTCGAAGGTAACAGGCTAGGCGAGGTTGACCTTGGAGGCCATTCAAGGTCACTAGAGGTCATTTCTACTAAGTTTTCCCAGATTTTGATCATACCAAAACCTCCATTGAACTGATATTTGGCATAGGGATAAGTCTCTTCATGGCAAAGGTCATAGGCAACGCGAATCTGACCTCAGTACTCATTCAAGGTCACTTGATGTCATTCGTAGACATTTCTAGCCAATTTTCCGAGTTGTTAGGTGTAATGTTTATATAAATGTATCTATATTTTAAATCAATAAACATCCCGAAGCAAGCTCCCAGCAACCCCCCATTCCGTTTCCGGTCCCAGAAAACGCGGATCGGAAGTGGAAACGGGGAAGGCCCACTTCTTACAAGGCGAACAACCCTATCACACGTGTTATCTTGTTCCGTCTTCTCTAACGCATTCTAATCTCACATAGCTAGAATAAAAAGACTAACAAAGCGAGCAGAGGTACTAAACACAACCAGAACGTTACAATGGCCACAATTTGGCTCCTATGAAACTGAAATAGTGATTAATTTGTTCACGTCCAAAGTTTGCCATCAGAGGTCAATCGATAAACCATATGTCATTTCTGGTCATTTCTAGCCATTTTACTAAGTTGTTGGCCACAATTTTGCATTTAGGATACAGGAATTTGCCATAGGGGTTCTTCTTTACGCGGTGAAAGTTATAGGCAATGAGAGATTTATCCTGGATGTCATCTGAGGTGATTTCTGGTCATTTCTAGCCAACAAAAGCAATTTATAGCATAATATTGAGTTTGTTATAAAGTACAAACTTTTTTTTACCTCACTAATGGTCGAGCTGATAAGGTCAAATTCAATTGGGTAGGTGATAAATTTCGACTATTCTTTTACACAGAATCTTACCAAAGGTCAGTTTTGGATTAAATTTACTTTTGAGGGCCATTTTATAGCCAAACAATTACATTCTTGGAGGTAATTTAGTAAGTGGGGGTAGAAAAAAGGCAGAAAAAAACATGATAGGATAGGTGGTAAAAATTGATTTTTTTTCTTCTTTTGTTTGTAAAAAGTTGTGCAACCCTGAGAAACGTTTTCAGACTAAAATTATGAAATTTTAACAAGGCACAATGATAATCTCTCATGATCACTGGCCTATACCTGACAAATCCATGCTTTTCCCATGGACAACTTTATATTGGTTGTTCTAGGGTTGGATCCCCGGACAACCTTTTCATACTGGCATACTGGCACCGAATTCCTTTAAATAGGAATCCAAATGACTTCTCCTACACCCAATCATTGAATTAATGTATCGTTTTTGACGATTCCAATAGCTCCCTATTGTTTATGTGTGAACCTTTGTTTTGGGATCCACGAAAAAAA
>VCCN01006885.1:1429125-1457693 GCA_006491835.1 Architeuthis dux | reverse complement strand
CTTCCAATTTAGTGGGGTTTATTAGTCTTGCAGCTGGTTTATAACCAATAAAACTGAAAATCATCGACAGAGTGGCTCAATTATACAAAAAAGATGCATACATACTACTAAAAGATCACAAGGAGAACTTAAAAAATAAACCAGACGTAAGACTAATAAACCCCACTAAATCGGAAGTCGGAAAAATAAGCAAAAGGATCTTAGATGAAATAAATGAGATAATAAAGAACCACTGTAGATTTAACCAGTGGATAAATATCATGGACGCATTAAAATGGTTTAACAACATGAGAGGTAAGAATAATGCTGTGTTTATAACTTTTGACATTGTTGATTTCTATCCGTCTATAATCAAAAAAACATTACAAAATGCACTGACCATGGCAGAAACATGCACGGATATAGAACAAGACGAAATAGAAATTATAATGCATAGTAGAAAAACTATCCTATGCCAAAAAAAATGAACAATGGGTGAAAACAAATGGCCGTGGCCTTGATGTCGCCATGGGAGCCTTAGATAGCGCACACATATCAGACCTTGTGGGGTTGTATATCCTGTATAATCTGACCAATACCAGAAGCATAGAGGTTGGAGATATCGGAATTTATAGAGATGATGAGATAGTAGTAGTAAAAAAACATAAACAGAAGGGAAGTAGATATCATTAAAAAACAAATAACGAAAACGCTAAAATAAATAGGATTCAAAATAGAGATAAGAGCTAATGTTAAAATTGTTAATTTCCTGGATGTGACATTTAATCTAAACACTAAAACATATGAAAATTATGCTAAACCGAACAATACACTGATATACGTAAATAGAAAACCCAATCACCCGCCATCAGTAATCAAACAGATCCCAAACTCAATTAATAAAAGACTAAATAACAACTCATCAAATAAGGAAGTATTTTACAAACATATAACGGATTACCAGAAAACATTAGAGAATAGCGGATATAGCTAGCAAGCAGCAACAACAACAACAACAACAACAACAACAACAACAACAACAACAACAACAGAAAGGAAAAAAAACAGAAATAGAAAGAGGAAAATAATTTGGTTTACTCCACCGTTCAATAGACAGGTAAGTACGAATATAGGGAAATTGTTCAATGAGATAATTAGAAGAAACTTCCCAAGTAACAGCAAATTACATAAAATACTTAACCCGAATAATATTAAATTGGGATATGCATGTATGGATAACCTAGGAAAAATAATAGAATAATAGAAACAATTAGGAATGAAAACGAGAGAATTAACTTAACCAAGAAATGCCTAACGAAACAAGTAATGTAATTAGCAAAAACATCAACTTGGAAAATAATAAAAAAAAGACGAAAAGCATATGTAGGTATAACGAAAGCTGAACTCAAGGCAAGATTAGCCAACCATAAGGCATCTTTTAAAAATAAATTTACAAAAACGGATACAGCGTTTTCAATATACTATTGGAAACTAACGGAGTCAGGAAAAAAACCCTATAATAAAATGGAAGATCCTGAAAGAGGCTAAGACAGGTAAAAGTTTAAATTCGAGGTGCAATCTGTGCCTTGAAGAAAAATTAAAAATAATAACATATAAGGAAAAGAATAAACTCCTACAGTAATTTTGTGACTGTAATTTCTGATCTAGATAAAAAGATTACGGTCACGTGTCGCCACCAATAGATGTTCTCACTTAATTATGTGAAAAAATAAATAAAATTAAATAAAATAAAAAATAGTAAAAAGAGGCAGAACGACAACAACGTAAGAATCCTCAAATAAATAAAATTAAAATATGACTAACAAGGATAGGGATGAAAGATACAAATAAATATAGTGAAAATATAACAATAATAGTATTTTAGTAGAATACCAAAATGAGCAGAAATAACCAGAAATAACCCTAGCACTATGTTACTATTTATTAGATGCGAACAGGAGTGGATAGAGCCAGTTGAGCTGACTGTCTTGCAAACTTGGGGTGGGGGACAGGGTCTGAGTGTATGCTCCCCCAGAAAATTTTGAAAATTATGTATAAGATTGGCTAAAATTGCGTTTCAGGGCATATCAGCTACTTAAGTATGATTTGGATACCTAAAAAAACGTTTGTTTTCAAACAATTTATCTTCTACATTTTCTAAGATGTCATATAATTCAAAATGTTAGGCAGAGCTGGCCCAACATTACACAAACTAAGCAGCTGCTTAGGGACCCGTGGCCACCAGTCAGACAAGTGAAGTGTTCAACCCGATGTGGCTTCTGCTACTCAAAAAGGCCAAACCCGACAAGGCAAGGATAAAGAAACACCCAAATCCTACATTATAAGGGTTACCTCCTTTAAAATTAATAACTTCTGTTTACCCCATCACATTCAGATATTGCATCTGAGGAAGGCAGAAGAATGGATCAGCTGAAATGTTGTGTTAACAATACAAAAAACAAGGAGTTCAATCATCCTAAGAACTGAATGTTAATGACCCTTCTCAAAACTATAACAAATATTTTGTCATAATATGTTCCACGGATAATTAAGAAAAGCCAATAAAAATATGCCAAGTGGGAGTATTTACATTCAAGAGAAGAATACGCAAATCATTCAAAGATAAAGACAAAAGTCACAAAGCTAAAGCACATTTGATTAAAATCTTCTTACTTAAAATCCTTAATTAATCATAATTCATGAAACTCAAGCACGTCTGATTACTTAAAACTCTTATTTAACATTAAAGAAAAGCACAAAATAACTTGAAATTGAGCTGAGATGATTTTGACGATATCTTGTTTTATTAATCATCATATGATGTATGAAATCTGACTTCTGTAAATATGCATATATTAAAACCTAAATAAATTTAATGAATTGATTTTAATGAATAAAATATAAAAGTTTTTTGTAAATAATGTCAGGACAATTAATAATTGTACTTCATCAAATACTGACATTAAAGAAAAAAAGATTTTTCAATATTAAACTGTCTGTAAAAGAACCATGCTGTTAATAACACAGCTTCTCTCTAGTGTGTGTTTCTATATGTCACATTGAATGTGGCTTTTGTGTAAGAGATCTACACACTTCAAAAACCATGGTTTCTCTCCAGTGTGCATTCATACATGACTTCTATAAAAAGAAAGAATATTTTTGTATCTACAATAACAACATATTTTAAACTAATGTTTATTTGAAGTTTAAGAACCTTCACTTAAAGAAAGCATAATAGTTATAAAGCCTTTAAGAACTTTATGAGGGCTATACATAAAATTGTGCCTTATTTCCACAGTAGATGCAATGGACATCTTACCAGTCTGGTTACCTGTTTGCAAATGATTCATTCAATTAGTAAAAATGGGGAATTGATTCTTTGCTTGATGCTTCTGTGGCACTATATCTGCTGACATTGAATTATTAACAAAAGTGTTTTATTTTGAATTCCTGGCCAAAAATATTCTAATAACAAAAATGAAGGAAAGAGAATTTGTAAAAATGATTCAAATACTTTAAAAAAACAACTGCATTTTTTCTTCTTGACATTGAGTATGTAATTTTTGTTGATTTGCATGAAAATAAGAAAACATTTTCAGTAACATTCTCCATGTGTGCTGTAAAAGTTGATCCACACATTTACAGAATTTTGATTCCTCTCTTGTGTGTGATTCCATGGATTATTTTGTTGATGAGGGCTCTTTGTGAAGGACAATCTACACACTACACAAAAATATGGTTACTGATGATGTCTTAAAAATGGAGCCTTTGAAAATATTGAGATGTACTTATCAAAAAACGGTTTCTCTCCTGTGTGGGTGTTCGCTAAGTTTTTAAATTTGAAAATGCCAATCCATATATTTAATAAGTTCTTTCTTGAGGATGTGTCCACAGGTTTCTTTTGATATTTGTACTTATTCAAAATGCTGATTCATACACTTGAAAAGTGTGGGGTTTCCTTCTATTGTTTCCAGAGGATTCTTAAACTGAAACTCTTAAAAAATGTTGATACACACACTTTACAATGTTTTCTTTCCAGTGTGTGTTTGCATGTGCCTTTCTAAACTGTAACTTTGTGAAAATGCTGATCCACAAACTTGACAAGAAAATGGTTTCTCTCCAGTGTGTTTTCGCATGTGCTTTGTTAAATTGGAACTCTGTGAAAATGCTGATTTACACACTTGACAAGAAAATGGTTTCTGTCCAGTGTGAGTTTGCATGTGCCTTCCTAAACTGGAACTCAGCGAAAATGTTGATTCACACACTTGACAAGAAAATGGTTTCATACCAGTGTGTGTTTGCATGTGCCTTTTTAAATTGGAACTCTGTGAAAATGCTGATTTACACACTTGACAAGAAAATGGTTTCTCTCCAGTGTGTTTTCGTATGTGCTTTTCTAAATTGGAACTATCAGAAAATGCTGAACCACACACTTGACAAGAAAATGGTTTCTCCCCAGTGTGTTTCTGCATGTGTATCTTGAAATTGGAAATATCAGAAAATGCTGAACCACACACTTGGCAAGAATATGGTTTCTCTCCAGTGTGTATTCGCATGTGGGTCCTTAAACTGGAACTCTGTGAAAATGCTGATTCACACACTTGGCAAGAATACGGTTTCTCTCCTGTGTGTATTCGCATGTGGGTCTTTAAACTGGAACTCTGTGAAAATGCTGATTCACACACTTGGCAAGAAAATGGTTTCTCTCCAGTGTGTTTTCGCATGTGTTTTTTTAAACTGTAACTCTGCGAAAATGCTGATCCACACACTTGGCAAGAAAATGGTTTCTCACCAGAGTGTTTTTGCATATGTTTTTTTAAATTGGAACTATCAGGAAATGCTGATATACACACCTTGTAAGAGTAGGGTTGCTCTCTAGTGTGTGTTTCCATGTGTACTTTGAAATGTAAAAAAATCACAATAATAAGGATTGTCTTATTTGTATGCTTGTATGAATATGAACTCTGTCAAAATGCAGATCCACTCACTTTGCAAGAATATGATTTCTCTTTGGTGTGGGTTTACAGGTGTCTTTTCAAATTTGAAAATTGTTGTTCTCTCCTACTATTGATATCTGTGAATGAAGAAGAATTATTTTTTTTAAATACCAGAAGGCTCATTCAATATTTGCAGTTATAATATTATAACTCAGTTTGTGTTTCAATGAACTACAACATATAATTTATGCTCAGTCATAAATAACATTTTTATATTACAAACATAATTAAATGGAATATAACTTTAATATGAGTTTTATTTAGCATAAAAGAAAAGGACACTCCATTATGGATTAAAAATATGAAAAAATGGTTTATCCTCTAATATTTAATCAACTAAATAAGTATAATTGCGTTAAACCTTTTATGATTTTGAAAAACAAACTGAATGAAACATAGAAAGAATAACTTTTTATCTTTACATTTTCCATGTGCAGCAAAAGTCCAACAGATTTGACTTTTTAAAAAATAATGTCCTGCTAAGTATGTAAACTTCTGAAAATGAATAAGTAAAAGTTATTATATACTGATTTATTTGAACTGATGTCCTTATCTTGGTTGTTATAGTTACAATGTTTGGCCATTGTACCCATTGACCTGTTATAGTCATATGTTTTGGACATTATACTCTTCAGCCTTCTTCGGGTGCCTGTCATATCCAGTAGAGTTCTCAGAATCTCAAACTGAGCTGTTTAATCAATCCACAGGGTTAGATTGTTCTCATTCCCCTGTCTATGCAAGGGAATATCTCATATTAGTTAAGTCTTCTTATTCAATTCCTCCTTGTGATGCCGCTTCTGCTCACTGATGGATTTCAGCGCCTGACCTAGGGATTGAACCCTCGAACACCAGGTAAACTGCATACACTTAACTAGGTGTCTGTTTCTGGTCAATTATTTTCTTCCGTCATATAGGGAACAGATGAAAATTAGTTAATTTGATGGTTACTTTAATGGATTTTAAAAATAATTTCATTTACCTTTTACTTAGAATATATTGAAAAATATATTAGTTCATACCAGGTGTCTGTTCCCTGTCAACACAGTTCAAAGGTCAAAGTGGGTGGTGTGTAATGTTTCTTTTACTTAAAGGTGATAAAAAGCTCGCTTAAATTCATGGGCATCGCCTGTGACAGCTGAAGATAATGTTTCCTCATTCAACTGTATGAATGATTAAAAATGAAAAAACCTGCAAGGAGTTATGTTTTCATTCACTGTACGAGTTGTCACCAAGCTGTTAACAAGCTCATTTCCTGAAGAAAATATAGCGCTAGAAAAAATAACAAGTTTTTATAACCCTTTTTACCTGCCATACTATTAGGTAGCCAGAAAACAACCGAGTCCACCTATTTTTTGACAATGGACAATGTTTCAAGTTTGTAGATATGTTAGTTACATTATTTAGTGCATCAAGGTGCTTCTATATATGTGAATTGCATATATGTAATTTTAAAAAGTTATAGAATTTTTTAAAAAATACATAGGGCTACTGTTTTTGGTTAATTCATATATTTCTAGATTACTAAAACACTGTTATTATATAAAAACAACATTTCAGGTCAATCATTCTTATTATCATTCTTATTGGATGAAGTATTTTTAATTAAATTTGACTAGTTTTTATCATCTTAATTTCAGCTGTTTTTATATACAACTTGTAAGGAGTGAGTTTAAAAGTGTGAATTATATTAAAAATAAGATGTCAGGTGTTTCAGATAAACATAAATATTTTTTAAAAGATCTGAAAAATATTTTTAAAATCAATTAAAAACTTCAAAAATATTTTTTAAGAATTTCACCTGAACATTTATTATTTTACATACCATAAATCTACAATATATTTTAACATATAATAAAAATTTGCTGAACAAAGAAGTACTTTAGTTTATATTGCAGTTTTAAATATTAAAAATTCCGGGCACTAATCAGCCCTCATTGGACTTAGTTTAGAAAAAAACATTCAATTGATCTGAATACTTTATGGATTTATCTTCTTACAACATAAACACTTGATATATATTGAGATGTGGGGTTGTAAAAATATATAAGTTATGAAATTGAACTACAGAAGTAAATTAATTCACTAAAATAATTTAACTAAAAAATAATTGAACTTTTTGTACCTCAAAAAATTCCAGTTTGTTTTTGTTGGTCCTTGCATTGATATGTGCTGAGTTATCCTTGCGTTTTCCCAGCCAAGTGCATGGCCATATTCGAGACGGCATGAAAGTAAGTTATATATATTGTCCAAGCTAACTAATGTGTAACAAAGAGTTTAAATCACTAACCAAACACTAACAATTGATCTGAATTCTTCAGGGATTTATCTTCTTACATGTAAACACTTGTAGCGGTCACTTTTCTTAAAAATACCAAAATAGGGCTAGAAATATCAAGCTGGCTTTATCACCACAACGGAACCAGCTCTGAACCCTATGAAGTATGAAGCTTCCTTTTTCTTGACGTCAGCACAACTATATAAGCCCTGTTTTTACTATTCTCGGTGCCTTTTTCAGCCTGTTCCCGCCTAGGAAGCTGTACTTCACTCGTCTGTGCCTACCTCTTCCTGGCACATAAAAAAAAACATTTTTTTTCATCCACTTAGTATCAAGGCTGCCTAGGGCCCACTAAGTGTTTTTACCTCTCTACTTTTTAAATATGGACATTTCTTCAAATGCCAATATTTCTTTATTTCAATCTCGGTCATCGCTCTGTTTCCTTTTTGCCCAGACTAGGAATGAACGCCTCAAATATAGGCCATCCAAGATATATGATGACCACTGATTACTTTAGTTTCTACTAACACAGGCTAGCGGCGTGACTCCTTAAAAATGTCTTCCTGGTTAGAAACTATCTTTCCGCCATACCAGTATCTTTTCCTTTCTGTCTTATGCCTTCTTTTTGCTAAGCCAATTTCTTTGTCTGTACCTCGGTTCACTTATAACCTCTCTTTTTTAATTCCTTATCATGTTTACATGATGGCTTCTTTGTTCGTATTTGTCAGCCATAAAACCAATATGGCCGATTATTGCCTTTCTCATTTTGACCATGTGACCTCCTTCCTCGCACCGTGAGGACAGCCATTGCTACTACTATTACTACTACTACTACGGCCACTGTCCACCATGACAGGTCTACTTTTACTACTATTTTTGACCGCTACTTTCAAATAGAGAAACCATCTACATTCTCTCTCAACTTACAACTTTAATTAACAACTTCTCCCCTGTTATCAACATCTTTACATCTTTGCCAATAATAACCTTGTAGCAACTTTAACTCTACACACCTATCGGTTCGGTTTGATACATATTGAAATGTGAAAACATTAACTAAGGTGGGGGTTGTAAAAAATAATAGTAATATTTTTACAAAGTAACCTTTTCTTAAATAAATTCAGTAATCAATGAATAAATACCGAAATGTGTGTAATAAATAGTTCTATAGTTTGTTTACAAACTCATTCAGCAATAAAATGTATTACTGCAAACTAAAAAATGATTAAAATCTTTGTAATAAATAGTTTTCCCTCCATAGTTTCTTCCTATGAAATATAAATTTTCAAATTGAACGACAGAAGTAAATTAATTCACTAAAATAATTCAACTCAAAAAATAATTTTAATTTTTGTATCTCAATAAATTGTTTTAATTCCATGGTTTGTTTTTGTTGGTTCTTACGCTCAGATACACTGAGTTATCGTGCTTAGAGTTATCCTAGTGCTGAGTAATCTGGGTAGTCTTGCGCGGAGAAATCGGTCAGTTTTCAGTAACCATCACTGTGACTATATTACTATTTATTTTTGTTACAGCAGATAATAATGACCAATTAAAAAGATTAAGTTTCCAGTGAAAACTGTAATTTAAAAAATAATTATTTGTATGCGAAAGAGTTATCTGCAACTTACATTGACTGAAAACGAAAGATCGATAGGGTGTGCTTTAAAAACGGTCAGATAACAAATTTAATCCATTTGTTTTTCAACTTACCTTTTAAATGTAAAATTCTAACGAGAAAAGACGACAAAGTAAGAGAAAATAGGCGAGATTTGCTTCTTGTCTTGTTTTCAAGTGTTGTTTGTCCAGATTTGGTCGACTTGTTTGGATTTCTCAGTCAATTTACAAAATTTCTGTCTTCTTCATTCAATTCACAGCCATAATGTTGAAGTTGGAAAGAAAAACAGATTGAAAAAACGAGACAAACGTCAAATTATCTTTAAAAAATGTATCTTCTGATGACAAAGCAGAAGGAATCAATAGGCGGTGATGAACATCATTTAGTCTCCCGTGCACAAAAAGAACCGAACGGAAACACTTATTTATCCTCATTAAAATAAAAACATAAAATTCTTTATCAAATACAGTTGTAACTCTTTAATCTGGCAGCCTTGAGACCTGGCCATTGCCAGACCACAAAAATAAGTAAATAGAAGGAATTGATAGCTTCACATTAATATTTTGCTACTATTTATTAGACACTATATGTTAAGTAGGAACAAAATGGACGAAAATTTCAGGGTGAAATCGGCACGGGAGAATTTTTAAAACTCTGGCTAAAATCAATATATTATTCGATTTTAATAAAATGTTCGGATCAAGTTGACATCTGGCACCCTAGAAATTGACGGATCGAAAAGGGACACGTTTTGCCTCGACACCAGTTGACGTCACGTCACTGAAACGTCAGCAGCATTACCAAGAAAAACATTGTGTTTTATGGGAAGATCGCAGCTTTAACGTTGCATGGACCTTTTTTGACAAGTTTAAAATTAAAAAATCGAGATCGAAATTAATGATCTCAAAAGTTTTTTAAAACTTCATCCAGCCCAGAAAAACAATGAGGAAAAAAGAAGAAAACAGAAGCATTTTTAGAGTTTTGTTACGAAAATGTTTACATCACAATGTTGTTTAAATGGATTAATCTTTTTTACATATGATTCCTATCTCACCTTTTATTAATTTGATGATTTATCTATTTTATATAATCATGCTTTCGTTGATTTTTACACATTTCACACATATATACATCGAGATACTAATTATGTTTACCTTTTTTCTTTTTTATAATAATATCCAGGAACTGCTGGGACGGAACTCTTGCTTTGGGATTAAAAAAACAGGAAAATTAAGTAAAATATCTTTTTTTCTGCCAAACTTTTTGTTTTATTCGATTAATTATAATTCAGGCTTTTGATCTGTGAAAATATTTTTACTCCATATTATTTTTTAACTAATATTTTTCCATTCTTGTTCATTTTGTTCATACCTAAGCAGCTTCGCATTAATATTTTGCTATGACTGTTTATTAGACACTAACAAATCATATGGCATCTGAATCTTATCTAACCTCAGACAATGTTTCAATGTTGTAATATCTTGTTTATTCTTCTTGAATATCATAACTTCTCTAGCTTTGTTTCTTGTAGTTTTACTTAGCCTCTTAGTTGCTAGAAGGAATTGATAGCTTCATATAAATAGGATCACCCTAGCATTATGCTACTATTTATTAGACACTAACAAATCACAATATGATATTTCAACCTTATCTAAGCCAAGACAAACCTTTCAATGTTGTAATATCTTGTCTATTCTTTAATATTGTAACCTTTTTATGTTTTTCCCCAGCTTCTTAATTTGCTGAAAGGAATTGATAGCTTCATTTTAATATGATCACCAGAGCATTCTGAAACTACTTCTGTCCCACAATAGTCGTTACATTTAGTATATGAAATAAACATGCAAATGCAACAACTATTATGGGACAAAGGTAATACTGTTTGTTAGACACTTTTAACAATTGAATAAGATTATATAAATTCTGTTAACAATTTAATAAACTTATAAACAACTGATTTTCATACAAAAATACTTATAATTAGGAAACATACATTAATTTTCCTTTTCCATGAATATAAATATAATTTGGATACCTAAAATAATTTTGTTTTCAAACAATTTATCTTCTACATTGAGACTAGTCATAATATGTTCCATTAATAATTATTATTGTTGTTAACTGGAGAAGTATACAAGGTCTGTCCGGAAAGTATCCAGCCATTTAATATTAATGACCTAGGGGAATGGTGCCTAAGTACCTTTCAAAGGACTCCTGCTGGGACCTCACACACTCCTCAAAGTCCTCATTTTGGATTGCCATCAGATGCCTTATCATCTTCTCTTTGATCTTGTGCATGATCTGGAATGTCAACAGCAATTTTAGCTTCAGGGAGCCAAATCTGGATGGGGTGGGGGTGCTGATATTGCAAAAACAAAACTTGCATGAGATGTGAAACATGGACAATGTGAATATGATGGTCAGACAATATACAAGCTCATTCAGTGGCATCTCAATGCCGACTAAGTAACTCCAAAGAAGAGTGTCTGTTCACACATTCTTATGTGTAGCAAAAATGTATGAAATGTATATGCAAATGTAACAACTATTATGGGACAGAGGTTGTAGTATTTTTCAGATAATATGAAAATGTAATCAACGCTTCTTTGATATTATTAAAATGTTTTCAAGTGGAAATTGGAAATTGGTATTATTCAATATAACCGAAATGTTATCTGAAAATCACAAATGAAAACAATACAATTGAAGGTTGTTTGTTATCTCTGCTTCTTTGATATTTTAATAATGGTGACAGAAAAGCTTTGCGGGCCTGACCAAGAGTGTGTGCTCCCAACACCATAGCTTTTTTTGTCACCATTATTAAAATATTTTTTAAAAATTATTAGGCACATGATATGAAGTGGCCCCCTATATCAACAGTATGGAATCAAGGAATGGATACATTTTATATCCGACAGAATATGATAATTATAAAGACAATTAAAAATTAATTGGGAACCCATGTCAAGCATGGGTTCCCAATTAATTACTTTCCATGTCAGCATGGGTTCCCAAGTAATTATTAATTAATTAATAATTGTCTTTATAATTATCATATTCTGTCGGATATAAAATGTATCCATTCCTTGATTCCATTTTAATGAAGGCGAAAAGAAATAAGATTGGAGATCGATGGGGCCAACACGTCAAAGAAAGAGGGAAGGGAGTTACTAAAGGCAAATATATGAAGGAGATACAGTTTGATCCATGGGTGAGACAAACAGTTCAGAATTAACAAAACAGTCCACTTAAACATAACTCACATGACAAACAAGCTTTATCCTAAACAGCATCTGGAATTTCCACCATATATCAATATTCTGACTACATCGTCATAAAGGCAATGACAGCTGTGGCACTATTTTCCTGATGTGTGTTCCTTCTTATTTCATTCCTCATTAACACTTTGGAGGAGACTGTCCAAATTCAATGGCGTCTACCAATAAAAAAAAATATCTTAGTTTTACTTTTTTCTTTGTTGTACAATATAGAATTCACTACAGTACGAATAGTCTACAAAAATTGTTAGTGATGACAATTTGATATTTGTCTCCATTTTCTGGGGCTTTTGTCATTTTAGGCAGGGCTCTTGCCCCTCTTAACCCAGCCATTGTTTTCCAGATTCAGCGGCCCTCCAGCCCCACCCGATTTCATCCTTACTCAAGGACTTTTACTCTTCATCCCAGTCACCTTGGCTGGGATAATTCCACCATATGGGCTGAAGCATCAAGAGCACTTCCTGTGTGGTGCCTTACTCCAAATTCTGCTTTTCTTCTGGCTTTCTATTATAGGACCAACCAATGCAGTCATCATTACCATCTGCAGTATTCCAGGTTGGTACATTAGGGACTTAGTCTTGTCCAAGCAATCCAGAGAAGGAAGCTGGCACATCTTGTCAGAGTCTGTACTATCTTCCTCTGTCTTGTGCTTATCTGAATTCCATTTTCCCAAGACTTTCAAACCCTGGTCTCTCGACAGACAACAAACCACCAGTCTTATGTCTGCTGTCCCTCAATCAAAACTGACAACCCCCTTCTGGTTCTTCTGGTCTAAGGGAAAAAATCCCTCTTGGATCACTTACTTCCAGTGTGGCCCTTAAGGCACTATGATCTAAGTCCCATCTCAGGGGGCTGTTGTAACAATATAAATTCTTATAACAACTTAATAAAGTCATAAACAACTGATTTTTCATACAAACATACTTATAATTAAGAAACATACTATAATATTACTTTTCCATCAATATACTAGTATAATTCACCAAATGTCTGTACACCAGTCTGTTAGTATAACTCAAGGATGGCTAGAGCTATGGCCAGTAAATTTGCTGTGGTTACTAATGAGACATGGAGCATGTTTTTTGCATATTAGTTTTTGAAAAAAATAGTTTGGGGTGTGTGTGTGCAATCATTCTGATGATAATGACTTGGTTTTCATCTATCTATCCATCTATATAATACTATAAAAGTCTGATTCTGTTTATCTATATGTGAACTTTAAGTAGATGAACTGGTTCAGTGTAGCCAGGGGTATTGAATTAAGACACCCCTAAAATGCACTAATCTAAAGAATGTAAAGTTTGGGTGATTTGCAACTGAATAATTATAATAGTGTACGATGGGTGTTCACGCTCATCCTGATAATAATGATAAAAATAATAACAATATATCTTGAATAAATGTTTATTTGAAATTTAAGAACCTTCACCTAAAGAAAGCATAACAGTAATAAAGCTTTCAAGAACTTTATAAGGACTGTACATAGAATTGTGCCTTATTTTCATACATGCAATGGACATATTACCAGTCGTCAAGCTACCAGTCAGCAAATGATTCAATCAATTGGTAAAAACGGGGAATAAATTATTTGCTTGATGCTTCTGGGGAACGTAACATTGAATTATTAACAAAAAAAAATAATTTCACAATTACAAATATTTTAATTTTTAAAAATGTTATGAAAACATTTTTAGCCAATCCATTCTTTGGCTGTTAGATTAAACTAATGGAATTTGGGATAAACAAAGTAGATTTGCTGAAATTTGAAATACATATTTCTTTATTTTGAATTTGAGGTAAAAAAATATTCTAATAATGACAAAAATGAGGGAAAAGAAATTTGTCAAAATAATTCACATACTTTATAAAAAAAACTGCTTTTTTTCCCTTGTCACTGAGTACATATTTTTCATTGATTTGCATGAAAATAAAAAAAAAAAACATTTTCTGGTAACATTCTTTTCCATGTGTGTTAAAGTTGATCTAGATATTTTGCTTCCTCACTTGTGTCTGATTCCATGGATTGTTTTTTTGATGAGGACTCTTCATGATGGAAAATATGGAGACATACTTATCAAAACATAGTCTCTCTCCTGTGTCTGTTCACTAAGTTTTTAAATTTGAATCCTATGAAAATGCCAATCCACATATTTTATTAAGTTTTCTTGTGAGGATGTGTCCACAAGTCTTTTTCAGATTTGAACTTGCTGATACATACAGTTCAAGAGGATTTGAAAAATGAAACTCTTGGAAAACGGTGATACACACACTTTACAATGTTTCCCCCGGTATGTGTTCACATGTGCCTTTCCAAACTGGAACTCTGTGAAGGTGCTGATCTACACAATTGTCAAGAGAATGGTTTCTTTCCAGTGTGTTTTTGCATGTGTATCTTGAAATTAGAACTATCAGAAAATGCTGCTCCACCCATTTGGCATGAATATGGTTTCTCTCCAGTGTGTATTCGCATGTGAGTTCTTAAATTGGAACTCTGTGAAAATACTGATCCACACATTTGGCAAGAAAATGGTTTCTCTCCTGTGTGTATTCGAATGTGGTTTTTTAAACTTGAACTCTGAGAAAATGCTGACTTACAAACTTGACAAGAAAATGGTTTCTCTCCAGTGTGTGTTTGCATGTGACTTTTTAAACTGTAACTCTGTGAAAATGCTGAACCACACACTTGACAAGAAAATGGTTTCTCTCCAGTGTGTTTTCGCATGTGCTTTTTAAAATTGGAATTATCAGAAAATGCTGATTCGCACACTTGACAAGAAAATGGTTTCTTTCCAGTGTGTGTTTGCATGTGCCTTTCTAAACTGTAAGTCTGTGAAAATACTGAACCACACACTTGACAAGAAAATGGTTTCTCTCCAGTGTGTTTTCGCATGTGCTTTTTTAAATTGGAACTATCAGAAAATGCTGATCTGCACACTTGACAAGAAAATGGTTTCTGCCCAGTGTGTGTTTGCATGTGCCTCCCTAAACTGGAACTCAGAGAGAATGCTGATACACACACTTGACAAGAAAATGGTTTCTCTCCAGTGTGTTTTAGCATATGCCTTTTTAAATTGGAACTCTGTGAAAATGCTGATTTACAAACTTGACAAGAAAATGGTTTCTCACCAGTGTGTGTCTGAATATGCCTTACTAAACTGGAACTCTGTGAAAATGCTGAACCACACACTTGACAAGAAAATGGTTTCTCTCCAGTGTGATTTTGCATGTGTATCTTGAAATTGGAAATATCAGAAAATGCTGAACCACACATTTGGCAAGAATATGGTTTCTCTCCAGTGTGTAATCGCATGTGGGTCTTTAAACTGTGACTCTGTGAAAATGCTGATCCACACTCTTGGCAAGTAAATGGTTTCTCTCCAGTGTGTTTTCGCATGTGCTTCTTCAAATTAGAACTATCAGAAAATGCTGATTTACACACTTGACAAGAAAATGGTTTCTTTCCAGTGTGTGTTTGCATGTGACTTTTTAAACTGGAACTATGTGAGAATGCTAATCCACACACTTGACAAGAAAATGGTTTCTCTCCAGTGTGTTTTCGCATGTGCTTTTTTAAATTGGAACTCTGTGAAAATTTTGAACTGCACACCTTGCAAGAGTAGGGGTGCTCTCCAGTTTGTGTTTCCATGTGCACTTTGAATAGTGATTTAGTAAAAAATGTGAAATAAAGATTGTCTCCTCTGTAGTACATATGAATATGAACTCTGTCAAAATGCAGATCCACTCACTTTGCAAGAATATGAATTCTCTTTGGTGTGGGTTTACAGGTGTCTTTTCCAATTTGAAAATTGTTGTTCTCTCCCACAATTGATATCTGTGAATGATATTTGCTGTTATAATATCATAATAACTCAGTTTGTGTTTCAATGAACTACAACATATAATTTATGCTCAGTCATAAATAAATCTTTTATATTACAAACATAATTAAATGGAATATAACTTTAATATAAGTTTTATTTAGCCTAAATGAAAAGGACACTCCATTATGGATTAAAAATATGAAAAAAATGGTCAAACTTTGTTGTTCTTTGTCTTAGAATTCTCTCTTTGATTTTATAAACTATTTATTCTGTTTCGCTGTTCTAGTCCTTCAATAAGTCCATTACACATTTTCATTGGGTTGTCTATAGGTAACTTTTCTGTGGTGTTAACAATGTTATCTTCGTTGTCACTATTATTACAATCATCTTGATTCAGAACCATTTCAGTTATTTCACCATTGGTCAGCGAATGAACAACAAATTATCTATATTAAAAACTTCTTCGATATCCACGTCATCCAGCTAACTGATGAACTGAAGGTATATTTTTTGCATATGTCTGTCAAAATGCAGATCCACTTTTTGGTGTGGGTTTACAGGCGTCTTTTCAAATTTGAAAATTGTTGTTCTCTCCCACGATTGATATCTGTGAATGAAGAAGAAGAATTATTTTTTTTAAATTACAGAAGGCCCATTCAATATTTGCTGTTATAATATTATAATAACTCAGTTTGTGTTTCTTTTCTCACTTGACATACAGAATCCTTCAAAATCATCATCTTGTTCATCATCGTCACAGGCCAGAGGTTATGCCAGGCCCATATAACTGTGTCTTTAATCACTGTGTTCCAGGCGTTGGTAGTAGCATATACAGTATCCTTCATGTTAAACTATTTTTTGAAACCTTTCCCACCCACACCTCTGTTCAATGCTGCCAGCAGGCTGTTCAAGAAGATGTTTTTATATCTACTCTTGTAACAGCTTTTCAAAGCTAATTTCTCATTGTGCACATTTTTATCTTCTCTTTCCATTCAGCATTCTTTAATTACGTATGTTCATTATTGTGTTTATTAATCATTTTGTATTACTGATGTTTGTAACATGCATGTTCTTTATTTCTTACTCCCTTTTGTTATAATTAAATGTTTATATTTTTATAGAAAAATATCTGCCTTGCTTATATTTCTTTTGCACGTATATTTGACCAAAGTTTATATACGAACAGTACTAAAAATGTATGCATACATTTCTCTATGAACAACACTTCATTTCAATGGTGACCTAAACTATTTAATTTCTACAAGGAAATATTTCTCGGAGAATTCATTTAACAAGGCCAAATAAAACTGATAAGAAGAATATGTATTCCTAATGCTCTTTATTGATCTAAAGATACCTTGGTCACATGGATGAATTAATGAAGTCAGATTTGGGGGAAAGTACACAACAAACATTATTTTTCATAAGAATTTCAGCTGGTGGATGAGCAGAACAGTTGCAGTTGTCATCCAATCCAGCTTCCGTTCAGTGAGCACGAGTGGCTGGTACAAAATGATTGTGAAACCAACCAGAAAAGATGTCCCGGGTGATGCATCCCTTTTTGTCAGCATAATAATGGACTGGTAAGAAATTCACTTCTTTTAAAACAATGAGGACGCAAGCTTTTTTCTATCACAGCAAGTTCACACTTGTGCATTCCTGTTGCATTAACACATCCTAGCAGTTATTTTATCTTTTGCATCCTTAATACCTGTAGAGGCTGTCTCATCAGCTGTGGTTAGTGTCTTTCTGGGGATAAAACGCCAAAATAATATTATTATGACCTTGGCAAACTCAATGAATCTTTGATTGATTGATTGATTATTTTGTTTAACGACACATCGACCCTTGGTTGGTCATTTAGTATCGAATTCAGTAGGGGGGAGGGGTGGAGATCCCATGTCCCCATGACTAGAGACATGAGGGGGGAGAATCCCAAATCCCTGTCACTGAGACAAATGCCATGAGGACCAGGATAAGCTGGTCAGCGGTCAAAAGCTTCTCAGGACGAATCCCGAGCATGCTAATGGTGATCGCCTCCCGACCAGCTGGCCAAGATATCCTGCGCAACTTCTCCCAGGACGATACCTGCGCATGCCACAAGGACCACCGAAGGGCCGTGGTTCTCTGAACTTCGAGGCCATGGTGGTTTCAAAGAACAGATACTACACTTTGATCTCCGACCAATGAATCTTTCCGCTGCATCTTAATCAAACAGATCTGTAAACATTTAATGCCATGTCTTAAATTAGTGCAACCAGCCTGTTGAATATTCACAGTTCACTTCAATTTTTAGTTCATCATGAGAAATCTTCACTTGTTTCATAAGCATACCATTAAATGGAATGTGTTCACTATGACGCTGACAGATCCACTCTTTCAATACATGATCAAGATCTTGATGTTTAGCTTTATGCATTGTTTTCCTATTTTCTGTTAACTGCTGTTCATCACTTTCAGAATAGAACTTTAACAGTTTTTCCTTCTGTTTCTTCAAGTCATAGATGGTGGTTATTACAACCATATATTCTTCTGTAAGATATTTCACTTTAACACTTCTGTCCAGTTTCTCCAATAACTCAACTTTATGTGCTATAGATCAGGGGTTCCTAACCTTTTTTGCGTCATCGCCCACTTGTATAGTAAATATTCAAAAGCATACCAAAAATGTTTGGTAAAAGTTTGTTACTGGTTCGTAAATTGACTATGTATGATGTAGTAAAAATACCAAAGGGAGGTAACAAATAACGCTGACTTTTTTTTTGTACAGGTTCTTTGCATATCTCCTTTGAATATTTTTTTCGGGTAGCACATGTTGAAATACCTTCTTAATACTCAAAATCCTATATCGCCCACCATTTTCTGTTCAGTTGCTCATCGCCCACCAGTTGTTGATATCGCCCAGGTTGGGAAACCCTGCTATAAATAAACATAAACATTTTCTCTTTTTCTTATCACTGTTTTTCATAGGTGATAGCTGCAGCTTTTTAAAAAAATGTTCAACAATAACAGAATAAGCAAAACGTATAGTGATGTATGAAAGAATAAGCAAAATATAATTCTTTAACCGTTTGTAATATAAATATAATTTTACGTTTCTAAAGAGTTGAAGGTAGATAACTAAGGTTTTACTCTAGTCAAAATGAGTTATGTACCTTGTTGGCTTTTAAAGTTACTATTTATTTATATTATTTTTACATTATTATTCACTATTACTTATTAATATTTCGTATTTATTTTTGTTACAGCAGATAATAATGACCAATTAAAAATTTTAAGTTTCCACTGAAAAAATAATTTTTCAAAGAAATACCGCCCCTGCGCAAAAGTTTCGAGTGAAAAACTGTAATTTAAAAAAAAAAATATTTGTATGCGATCTGTAACTTCCGGTGACTGAAAACGAAAGATCGACGTGAAATTATAGGTTGTGCTTTAAAAACGATCAGTTAACAAATTTAACTCATTCGTTTTTCAACTTACCTTTTAAATGTAAAATTCTAACGAGAAAAGACGACAAAGGAAGAGAAAATAGGCGAGATTTGCTTCTTGTCTTGTTTTCAAATGTTGTTTGTCCAAATTTGGTCGACTTGTTTGGATTTCTCAGTCAATTTACAAAATTTCTGTCTTCTTCATTCAATTCACAGCAATAATGTTGAAAAGAAAAACAGCTTGAAAACAAAAAAATGTATCGTCTGATGACAAAGCAGAAGGGAATCAATAGGCGGTGATTAACATAATTTCTTCCCCTGTGTACAAAAAGAACCGAACAGAAACACTTATTTATCTCCATTTATTAAAAAAATTGTTTTTATCAAATACAGTTGTAACTCTTTAATCCGGCATTCTCGAAAATTTTGCGTTTCAGACATTTCATTTCCTGCATATTTCTGATGAATTTATATGCAGCAACAATTTGTGCTTTTTATGCATCGATCTCAAAGTCCTCTGCCATTCGCAACATGAATGTAAAGGAAATAAAGAGTCAATAAGAGTAAAGCACAGTTGCATCAATTATTTTAAGGATTAAAACATCAGATCAGAGACAAGAGCAAAATGTTTGGTCTCTCTTCCAGAAATCTTTCGTTTTTGAGAAAAAGTACATTTTTATTGGGGAAACGAGTGAATTGGCCCTAAAGTTGGTGATCGATTTATAATGTGCAGATGGGAAAGGTAGCCCCCCCCCCTCCCTAAAACTGCTCATCAAGTATTTTTGTAATCAGTGCTAAATACATATTGCTTTATGTATGGGTTTAGTATATACATGTACATGTAGTGGAAGGCGGTTCCAGCCTGTTGAGCTGACCGTCTTCCAAAATCTTTTTGAAAATTATGCAAAATTATTTGAAGATTGGCTAAAACTGTGTTTCAGGGCATATCAGTTACTGAAATTAAGTGTTGTCTAGAAGTCTATTTAAAACATATTTCAAACGTTTTGTATATTATCCCCCCAAAATCTTATTTTTAGGTGGGTGGGCGGGGTCCAAGATTGGCTAAATCTGTGTTTCAGGGTGCATGTGTGCATAAGTGTATGTAGCATGTGAGCGTAATCGGTAGCTGTATCAGCTACAGATTACGCTCACATACTACATACACTTATGCACACATGCATACATACCACATACACGCATGTATGCATGTGTAAGTTTGTGTTTGTGGCATGTATGTATGTGTGTATTTTGCATCACTTTTGTTTGTCGGCTCTTAGCTGACAATGCACTGTCTGTCTGCCATATGCGTGTTCGTTTGCAACATATGTATCTACAGTTATCAGAAAGTGACCATCCGGTGAAGTGTTACAAACTCTTTTTTTTTAATTCTTTTTATTTGTCTGGGCAATATTGTTATACAATTTAAAATTCATGTATATATCTACCATTTCTTCGTCCCGTTGAGTCTACCATTTAAAAAATATAAACAGGTTGTCTGAAGTAGGCCCCCACAAAATCGTGGGCCCGGGACAAATCCCCCCCCCCTCCCGGCCCTGAGAGTATGTATAATGTAAAATTAGAATCTTACTTTGTGTCTGTCTTAACGACAATCGATGTTTAATTTACAAAATACCGGTTAAACTGGAGCCTTATATTGTAAATAAATACAAATAAAAAAATTTTTCACACGTGTTTGCTTAATCAAAACTGATCGTTTCTTTTTTTTTTTACTAACTAACCTAAGAAGAACATAAATGAAGTTGTTCAGTATTTTCTGACTTAGGGCACCGTGAAAAATTCCTTATACACCAAGGATGTGAAAAAGTTTGGGAGCCACTGACTTAGCCTAAGATGAAATGGAGCGGATTTAACAGGAGCTTAAATTTCAGAAGAAGAGGAAAGAGGGCGGATTTAACATTATGAAAATGAATCTTAAACAGATTTGATGTATGCATTACAGTCTGATGTGCAATGAAATACGGGACGAATCGCGTCCCGTATTGATTCAGCGCATTTTACTTTTCAATACGGGACGATCCTATATAGGACGGGTGGCAACCCTACTTGAGACCTGGCCATTGCCGGACCACAAACATAAATAAATAGAAGGAATTGATAGCTTCACATTAATATGTTGCTACTATTTATTAGACACTAAGTATGAACAAAGTCGACACGTGAGAAATTTTTAAAACTCTGGCAAAAATCAGCATATTATTCGATTTTAATAAAATGTTCGATATTTATTTATTAGAAGGACGAATTTAAAAAAATAATTTTCCATTCCAAATTTCGGAGAAGAATTTTTTTCATATGATTCCAACCCCACCTTTTATTAGTTTGGTGATTTATCTATTTTATATAAATATAATGATGCTTTCGTTGATTTTTACACATTTTACAGATATATCCTTCGAGATACTAATTATGTTTACCTTTTTTAGAATAATATCCAGGAACCTTTTTTTGTTTGTTTGGTTTTTAAGGAAATGTATTTTTGAATGTTTTTTTTATGTATCTTTGTTGTTACATTTCCAAGAAGGCGATCGCTAAATGTTGTATTTCTTTTTGAAGGTTGTGGCATCTTGAATTATGTTTAAATGTTGGAACTTGTCTTCAAAATTAGTCCGGGGCCAGTGGGACCTACTGTGGCCCCTCCCCCCATGATCCTACATTTAGGGTACCAAAATGTTACTTAGGATATCCTCTTTCAGAAAAAAGATTGATACCTAAAATAATTCACATGTAAAGTGTTGGCAGTGTACTTGGATTTCCTTTCTTTGTTTTTTCTTTCATTTTGTTGCATTGTGTTACCCAGCAAGTTTGCTTTGTTCTTGAAGTTAGATAGCATCAGTAGCATTTAGTTTCAACTACTTTGAAAAAGATTGCTTTTAATTGTATTGAGACAGCTATCATATCAGCGTGCATTTAGAAAAAGATTTTTAAAAAATTTTTGCTTATTGATTCAATGATTTATCAATTGTGACTCAAATGCCGAAAAAGGTTTGCTGTATGTTATGGAGAAGCTTCTGTGAATAAGCAAACATATCAAAAGCAGTTTGCAAAGTTTTGCTCTAGAGATTTCCCAATGAAAGATGCTCCATGGCCATGTAGACCAGTTGAGGTTGATAGTGATTATATGAAAATATTCTTTAAGAATAATCAACATTATATTTGTTTAGTTTATTAAATAAGAACAGAAGACAATACCTTGAATAGTGCAGTTTTGATGTACAAATTAATGTAACTAAGTATAAGCTGCAAAAAACACATTAAATTATAATAAAACCTTGAACTGTGCGGTTTTGAATAGTACAAACAGATTTGAAACAAATTAACTGCACTAATCAAGGTATACATGTATTTGTTTAGTTTATTAACTAAGACAATTTTGTCTTAGAAATTAACTTTATTGAACAAGATAGTTCGGTTCCACTATCTTCTGCCATCATCATAAAACTTTTCATCTTTCTCAGAAAAGAACTGCTGTACGGTTCCGTTTTGCACTCTTCATGACAAATGAAAATTTTCATTAAAAGAATTCTGCAAAACCAGTATAAATGGTCATCTGAAGGTGTATTATCTGGATGAGTGAAAACTTCCCAGCCAAAGTTTTTGTCTGGTCACCAAAGAAACATAATCCTGATGTAGCCGATTGATTGCTGCCTTTAATTTGTATGAATGGGAGGAGTACTTGCTTGAATCAACCATTTGGTCCTGCAGAAGGAGCTCATAGTAGATTCCTTTTCAATCCCAATACATACATAGCATCATCTTCTTTGTATGAAAACCAGTCTTCACAATTTTTAAATCTCATACAGAAATATGGCCCAGTAGGTTATTTATGTGTATGCCAGACATCAAAGTGACTAACATAATCAAGTTAGTGCAAATGATTTTCAACACATGATATTTTGAATATGTCCTATAATGTTAATTATACCTTTTCTTGTCTACCTCATCGATGATTGAGATATCTCCAGCACAAAATTCTGCAATTCACTTTAGACACGTTCGATCATACAGAGTACCTTATCCTTAAACTGCACAATCTTTTTTTGTTTGAGTTGCATTTCTACCTTACTTAAAAATAAAAACATATGTTGAAAATGTTGCTTATATTTTCTTCCATCTTTCATTAGGAGCATTCAGTTTTAACTAACTTCATTCAAAATATTGCTTTTGATTGTATTGTAACCATATCAGCAAGCATTTTTAAAGATTTGTCAAAATTTACATACTTTTGTTGATGGAATAAAAGGAAGCAATGAGCCCAAATATACATATATTAAAACAACCTAAATAAATTTAATGAATTGATTTTGATGAATAAAATATAAAGTCTTTTGTAAATAATGTCAAGACAATTAATAATTGTACTTCATTAAGTACTGACATTAAAGAAAACAATTCTGACTTGAAGAAAACAGCTTTTTCAATATTAAACTGTCTGTAAAAGATCCATGCTGTTAATAACATAGTTTCTCTCTAGTGTGTTTCTATGTCACATTGAATGTGGCTTTTGAGAAATAAAAGATGTCTCTCCAGTGTGCATTCATACATGACTTTTACAAAAAGAAAGAATATTTTTGTATCTACTTTTGGTTACAAAAACAAAATATTGTGAATAAATGTTTATTTAAAGTTTAAGAACCTTCACTTAAAAAAATCATAATAGTCATAAAGCCTTCAAGAACTTTATAACTTATTTCTACAGCAAAGGCAATGGACATTTTACCGGTGAAAAAATTCATTCAATTAGTAAAAAATGGGGAATTATTTGCTTGATCTTTCTGGGCACCATATCTGCTAACATTGGATTAATGACAAAAATTTGTATTAAACATTGCCCAGCACATATTTTATTATTTAACATTTAATTCTCATTTATTGTCCTGAAATTCTAAATTTAGAACAAAGTAATTTCACAATCACAAATACTTTAATTTTATTTTATTAAAATATTTTTAACCAATCCATTCTTTGCCTGTTACATTAAACTGTTGTTGGAATTTGGAAAAAACAAAGAAGTTTTCGCTAAAACTTAGACTTGCAACCTATACTTCTTTATTTTGAATTCCTGGCCCCAAAGAATTCTCTGACAAAAAGCAACAAAATTGAATGAAAGAAAATCAGTTAAAATAATTGCAACAGCAAATTTAAATACTTTAAAAATACTGTCATTTTTTTTCTCCAAATAAAGTACATATTTTTGTTGATTTTGATGAAAATGAACATTTTCTGGTAACATTCTTTTCCATGTGTGCTGTTTTAGCTGATCAACACATTCACAGAATTATGATTCCTCTATTGTGTTTCCATGGATTTATTTTATGCAGACTCTTTGTGAAGGAAAATCTACACACTGCACACAAATATGGTTGCTGATCTCTTAAACATGGAGCCTTTGAAAATATTGAGATATACTTTATTAACTCTCAAATTCATGAATTGCTTCACAGATCCCAAAACTCTTCTATGAATAGGGTAAAAGATAAAAAGCAATGGAAGTCTTTTGATAATTTTTTTTTAAATGAAAAAATTGCAGAAAGGTCAAAAGTAGATAACTTTATCAGTAGTTATTTCCCTTGATTAAAAATTAAAATTTTAAAATATATATTTTAGAGTTAAAAAATGTCTTTTCTCCTGTGTTTTTGCATGTGTTTTTTAAATTTGAATCCTATAAAAATGCCAACCCGCATATATATTAAGTTCTCTCTTTAGTGCTTGTGTCAACTAGTCACTTTTCAATTTTGAACTCATTCAAAATGCGGATCCACATACTTTGACAAATGTGAGGTGACCTTATAGTGTAAGTTTCCATGAGGATTTTTAACTAGAACTCTTGGAAAATGCTGATACACACTTTACAATGTTTTCTCTCCTGTGTGTATTTGCATGTGGGTTTTTAAACTTGAACTCCTTGCAAATGCTGATCCACATACTTGACAAGAATATGCTCTTTCTCCTGTGTGTGTTTGCATGTGTCTTTTCAAAATGGAACTCTGTGAAAATGTTGATCCACATACTTGACAAGAAAATGGTTTCTCTCCTGTGTGTGTTTGCATGTGCTGTTTTAAAATTGAACGCTGTGAAAATGTTGATCCACACACTTGACAAGAAAATGGTTTTTCTCCTGTGTGTGTACGCATGTGTACTTTTAATATTGAATTATTTGTAAATTCTGATCCACACACTTGACAAGAAAATGGTTTCTCTCCTGTGTGTATACGCATGTGTACTTTTAATATTGAATTATTTGTAAATGCTGATTCACACACTTGACAAGAAAATGGTTTCTCTCCTGTGTGTGTTAGCATGTGCCGCTTTAAAATTGAACTCCTTGCAAATGCTGATCCACACACTTGACAAGAAAATGGTTTCTCTCCCGTGTGTGTTTGCATGTGTCTTTTCAAACTCGAAGTCTGTGAAAATGCTGATCCACATACTTCACAAGAAAATGGTTTCTCTCCTGTGTGTATTCGTATGTGGCCTTTTAAATGTGACCTCCTTGCAAATGCTGAACCACATACTTCACAAGAAAATGGCTTCTCTCCTGTGTGTATTAGCATGTGATTTTTCAAATTGGAACTCCCTAAAAATGCTGATCCACATATTTCACAAGAAAATGGTTTCTCCCCCATGTGCATTTGCATGTGATTTTTTAAGCTGGGACTATGTGAAAATGCTGATCCACACACTCGACAAGAAAATGGTTTCTCTCCTGTGTGTGTCCGCATGTGATTTTTTAAATGGTGACTCTGTGAAAATTCTGAACCACACACTTGACAAGAAAATGGTTTCTCTCCTGTGTGTGTTCGCATGTGTACTTTTAATTTTGAGTTATGTGTAAATGCTGAACCACACACTTGACAAGAAAATGGTTTCTCCCCAGTGTGTATAAGCATGTGGGTTTTTAAATTGGAAGTTTTTGGAAATGCCAATTCACATAATTCACCAGAAAATGGTTTCTCTTTCGTGTGTATGTGCATGTGTCTTTTCAAATTGGAACTTTTTGAAAATTCTAATCTGCACACTTTGCAAGAGTAGGGCTGGTCACTAGTGTGTATTTGCATGTCTACTTTGAAATGTGAATTTTGTAAAAATGCTGATGTACAAACTTTGCAAGAATAAGGATTGTCCCCTTCTTGTGTTTGTGTGTCACTATTTAGATATGAAATCTGTCAAAATGCAGATCCACACACTTTGTAAGAATACGGTTTCTCTTAGGTATGGATTTGCATGTGTCTTTCCAAATTTTTAAATTGTTGTTCTCTCTTCCTATTGATATCTGTGAATGAAGAAAAATGATTATTAAAAAACGAAACCAAATTGAAAAACCAACTAAATAAGTATAATTATGTCAAACCTTTTATTATTTTGAAAAACAAACATAATGTAACTTAGAAAGAATAACTATATTTAAAGTTTATTCTTTCCCCAAAGATAAAATCATGTACAACACTGCATAGAAACCTGCTTTTTCCTGCTTTGTCCTGCTTTGTCATCAAGACAAAATATTTCTACCTGATAATATGACACTTGCATCGTGCTTTTCTGTTGCTTAATGCTGCTTTCTTTTCAACAATCATCATTATTATGAATTGAACAAACAATACAGACATTGTGTAGATTGACTGAACAGTCCCAACAAGTTGACTGAATTGGGACAGCACTTGAAAGACACATACGTTGAACAAAGATTTGTACCATTAAATCAAAAGTTGTTTTCTGATTTGATTATAAAAATTTGTTTGGAAGTATTTTCTAAAACATCTGAAATTGTTTAACATAAGGCAGGTATCAACACTGGTTCTGACATGAAATGACAATCCTTCTTGAATGATTTAAAATTTGCTTGAAACTTATTTCTTATTGATTTTGGAGAGAAATTGGTCTAAAGATTCGTGTATTACAAAAGATATTATTTATTATCATCATTTTAAACCAGAATTAGAGTTTTTAAAAAAATTAACTGTTTATATTTTTTATTGGTAATTTCATCATCAAACACATCAACCATGTTCTTTATAGAGTTTTATGTAATTTCATATCTCCTATAAATCTGTCCGACCATTGCAATTCTATGAAACATAATTAAATGACTTTAACCAAATAAACAATCTTTATGATAATTTGCAAACTGTCAGTCAAGAACAGCTGCTGAGATGTTATAAGAGAATGTCATGTCATAATAGAACGTTTATTCTGATCAAACTTTTTTCAATAGTGATATAACTGAATTCATATTCTGATCAAACAGTTTTGAAAGTCAAGCGGTCAAAAGTGATGAAAAACTTTTTTCCTTTTTAAGGGGGAATTTTTTTCCTTTAAAGAATCTAATGTGCAGGGAAACTTTTTTCCACTTTTAAGGGTCAAAAGAGAGGGGAAACATTTTCTAGCTTTTAAGAGTCAAAAGTGAGGGGAACTATTTTTTCCACTTTTGGGGGTCAAAAGAGAAGGGAAACTTTTAAGGGTCAATGTACAAATCTGAAAACGAATGAGTATGAGTTATTATACACTGAATTATTCTAACTGGTGTCCTCATCGGGTAGACTGTTCTCATTCCACTGTCCATGCAAAGGAATATTTCCTATTAGTTAAGTCTTGTTATTCAATTTCTGCTCATTGATAGATTTCAATGCCTGACACAGTGCTTTCAATCAATAAGACCTATTTTGGGACCCTTAATTCCAGTCCATCAAACAATGCTCCAAGGTACAAAACTACAGCTTTGAAGTATTTTGCTTACTTCTATTGTGAATCTATTTATTTTTGGGAAATTTTCCATTTTTGAGAATAAATTATACAGTTCCAGGTTCATACAAGACGTTAGATGTATGGAATAAAATAGATATTTAATCTGAAAATAAGATATGCTTTATTGTTAGTTCTTTCAATCAATAAGACCATCGACCTGCAAGCCCAAGGGCGCATGTGGGTCTACACACACACACATGGACTGCAAACAAAGGTCTTATGGATTGAAAACACAAAAAATTACTTGCGAAAAGAACTGATAATCTTATTTTCAGATTAAATATCTATTTCATTCTGTACATCTATTTTGTATGTTATCGTATTCATTTGTTATTCAATTCAATGCATAAAAATAGGTATGAACAAAAGTGAAAAAAATTTCAAGTGTGTAAGAGACACCTGATTAAAAAAA
>VCCN01006885.1:1400002-1427974 GCA_006491835.1 Architeuthis dux | reverse complement strand
TTTAATTATTTATTTACAAGATTTTTAAGAAAATATGTGAACCGTGTACAATATGAAATGTAACATATGTTTATTTAATTATTTACAAGATTTAAAAAACAAAAGTTAACCATAACAATATGAAATGTAACAATATTAAAATATATTCATTTAATTGGCAATCTTTCGGTTAAGGGACCCATACAGAGAATAATTACGATTTTCTTTGAAAAAAAAACATAAATACCTTTTTTTCACGTTGGGGGTGGGGGTTAAATATCTGTGACTTATCACTAAAGATAAGCCTGTCAATAATAAGAGTTGCTGATAATTGACAATTACGGAAGCCAGTACCTGGCAGTGAATCAGCAGTATTAGGTTGTGACCTGTGACGAAAAACAGATGGCTGACTGTGAAATTATTACAACTGTGTTGTCTCCTCTTGAACCATTAGCATTATAATCATCGCAAATCAGTTTACTAAGGCGTGTATGTCCATCCAATAAGTAATTGATGTGTTGTAATTTTTTTAAATGTGTTTTTTGCTCATTAAAAATGGGAGCAAATTTACTCTTTATTATTACAAACCAGATTGTTTACACTCTGTGTGTATATTTACGTTATTTTTATTCAACAATATCTCCTGTTCTATATTTCTTCAATCATTTCATGTATTGATTCCTCCCTTCTATTTCAAAGCTAAAAACTTTAATGAGTTCAGTATATTTTAAAATTAAGTGCAATTTGTCTCCAAATGAATAGTGTCCATACCTAAAGAAAACATACAAGTTGCAATTAATAACATTTCAATCGTTTGTAAATAGTGTTAGGTTAGCAGCCGATACCAGACGTAACGGTGTTGTACGAAATGTGTCCTTTTGAAGATCACTGATTTCGAAGGTCGGAAATCCAATGTTTGCCAATTTATACATAGCCATCCTTCCGTAGTTGGTTTTCTGCAATAGATTCACGGCTGGTAGTCTATAACAAAAGAATGCCATTTTATTAATTTTATTTTTTCAAATCTAAACCCGTTTGTTTTTCAACTTACCTTTTAAATGTAAAATTCTAACGAGAAAAGACGACAAAGGAAGAGAAAATAGGCGAGATTTGCTTCTTGTCTTGTTTTCAAGTGTTGTTTGTCCAAATTTGGTCGACTTGTTTGAATTTCTCAGTCAATTTACAACATTTCTGTCTTCTTCATTCAATTCATATCAATAATGTTGAAGTTGGAAAGAAAAACAGATTGAAAAAACGAGACAAACGTCAAATTATGTTGAAAAAAATGTATCATTTGATGACGAGGCACAAAGGGAAATAGGCGGTGATGAATATAATTTCGTCCCCCGTATAAAAAAGAGCCGAACGGAATCCGAACAGAATCACTTGATTTTCAATTAAAATAAAATCAAGTAGACGCGCGACTGAACAGTTGCGTACTCCAGCGTGAAGCGACAACATCTTTTTAATTATATATATAGCATACGTATGTTTTTTTAATTGTGTATTGAACTGAAAGTATGGTCCAGTTTAGCACTATAGTTACTGTGGAGAATGATAGTCAAGACCGGAAGTAACCATTGTTACTTCCCTTTGCAATTACCTCCCGTTTCAGTTTTCAATATGGCGGCTCGTTGAATCCCCACGTCATCCCCACTTTTATCTCTACTCACGTCATTCCCTCTTGTTATCATCTTAAATTCAATAAAGCTTCCTAAGTAGGTCTGAACAAAACAGACGAAAATTTCATCGTGGAATCTGGCAAGAATCAACATATTATTCGATTTTAATAAAATTTTCGATACTTATTTATTAAAGGATGAATTTAAAAAAAATAATTTCCCATGTGATTCCTACCCTACTTTTTATTAATTTGATGATTTATTTATTTTATATAATGATGCTTTCGTTGATTTTTACACATTTTACAGATATATCCCATGAGATACTAATTATGTTTACCTTTTTTAGAATAATATCCAGGAACTGCTGGAACGGAACTCTTAATTTGGGATTAAAAAAACAGGAAAATTAAGTAAAATAATTTATTTTCGTCAAATTTTTAGTGTTATTCGATTAAATATATACTTTTGGTCTGTGAAAAAAAAATTTGTTTCACTCAATATTTTTTGTAATGTATATTTTTTATTCATTCTATATTGCGGTTCAACTGAAACTCATAAAAATATTATAACAAGGATGAATAATTAAATATAGCAAAGTGATGAAAAGATATTTATCCTATACTCTATTGTTTTTTGTTTATCTAAATTGACCGCTATTTCATATTATGGGAGCTGCAAATGACATGCCTTTTTTTGCATGGTGCAGCATCAGTGCCTTTTAATCTTGTTCATTTTTTCCGCTCAAATATATGTGTACTGCATTGTCTACCATACATTTTAAAAATCAGGTGTCACTTGAAATTTTTTTATTTTGAACATACCTATTCCTAAGTTAACCTAAACTGGACTCATTTATTATTACAATTTATTGAACATAACAAAATGGAAAAGTACCTGAAGCCTGAACATCTGGATTTGTGTTGCTGATCAATGGAAGCGCTTGTGAAAATTATTCGAAACCTTTTTGGCCGCACTTGAATACTTTTCTTCAATTAAGGGAAACCAGCTTTGATTTTCAGGTACCAATAAATTCCATATACTATCTAGTAATGTCTCATTGGCTATCTATAAGAGTATCTCAGTCTATGAGGATAATGAATTGCTTATAGAGGGATCAGATTGTCTCTAATGGCTGATCTATGCAGTGATTTTATTCTTGGACATTTTACGTCAACATTCTTCTGTGGAGATACCATTTGGTGGCCTTCTTCCACCTCTCACAATAAATATGAAAATGTGTTCCTAAGAGAAAGTGGATGAAAGTGAAATGAGTATAAATGCTCTTAGATCATTAGCGTGTAGTATTTTCATACATCAAATTTGCAATTTAACTTTCAATTTTATATAGGAAAAGATATACATAAAGACGTTGCACACAATTTAGTTGCCATTATTCATTGTCACCCTGCATAAATATGCAAATTCACCCCTTGTACAATTAGAAATAGGTAAATTTCAAAATACCATTGTCCTGTTCACAAAAGTAAAATTTGAATGGAATAATAGCCATTTGCTATACTTTTTAAACATAAGCAATTAGAAAAGAAACACTCACTACCCAAGAACCAAAATCGTGTTGCATGGTGTAATCAGAAATCTGCTTTTTTTTAACTTCCTATTAGCTTCTTAAGAAGAGCTTGATACATTTTTAGATCATCTAATGACAAACTATATTTTTCAACTTATAAAAAGTTCACTAAAGCATACAATTGCACTAACATCCTATTAACCATCAAAACTCACACGCACATACCTCACCTCATAAGATGGTTTCTCTCTCTTTATTAACTTTGACTAGTTGCTTTTATACAACTTATTAATTCGGGCCACTGTTTCTATGGCACTGGATAACAGCGCAATCGGAAATAAAGAGTAAGCCTTCGGTGAGAGTATTAGAAATATTATGTCTCCCATTCCTCAATTTTTATTCCAGCCCCAAAATAAAGTTAAGGGGCTAAAATTGAACACTTTCCCATTGGTTGAAATTCGACCAATGAGAAGTGCACAAAAAAGGGACTGCGGACTTCAAAATCCCTTTCCCTCACTCTTTGCATTCCACAGCCTTGCGGACAAGACCTAAAAAAAGGGGCTTCCCCCTTTTTGGGGACTGAACCGCTAACTTTCCTTTCTGATTTTACATCTACTCAAAACTACACAACAAAGTGTCAGGACGTGGCAAAGGAGGAAAGTTAAGGGAAAGAGCAAGACCCGTTCATCCCATACCGGACTTCAATTCCCCATCGGTCATATCCACCGTCTTCTGTGTAATGGCAACTATGCCAAGAGGGTTGGTGCCAGTACCCCCGTCTACATGGCCACCATCATGGAATATCTGGCTGCTGAGATTCTTGAATTGGCAGGAAATTCTGCCAGAGACAACAAGAAATCCAAAATCATCCCCCGTCATTTGCAATCCGTAATGACGAAGTATTGAACATTGTTAGCCGGACATCTGTGAGTCTTTCTCCTCGTGAAATGCCCACCTTTTTCGCAAACAAACCCAACCCTATCTTCCCTCTATATTTTCTCTCTCTTTTCTCTTCTTATGTATTAAAGATTGGATTATATCGAATCTCACACTTTGTGTCAGCATGATCCCGCTTCGCGTTAAACATTCCCCTTGCGAAGATAGGCTGGTCCTATCTTCCAAACTGTACAGTACCTTTGTAGAACGCAAAGGTACTAATGTTTTTTTTATTTCTTATAAGAGTCGAACTCACATTCTCATTGCCAGAGGGAGACTAGTTTACACCTAGCTGCTTTTTACCAATCGGCCATGAAGACTTCATATCAAATTTAATAAAATTAGTGTATTACAATACTTACAATAAACATTGATTCATAAAAAGTTATTTAAAATGTCTACTTTTTAAATTAAAATGCTTGAGGGGAATCAATGTTTAAATTTGTTGATATATTTTTTAGTAAAATGAGATGTAAATAATGGGAAACTGGTTTTGGTTTCTGAGTTTATTATCAGTATTTACTAAAAATAGCTCAGTCTAGCATAAGGCCACAAGTGTAGAATACCCAGTGAAGGTTGAAGTTATAGCAGTGGTCTGCTAGATTAAGCACACTGAGCAAAACCAATGGCAGTTCATACATAAGATTTAAATTTTATATAAAAATAAGACAATTTCACTTAATGCAGAAAAGATAAAAAGAAAGACATAAAAAAAATTGTTGTTTTCACTCATAAAAAAACAGCCTCACATAATAAATGACTTTTAATTCATTGAAGAGAATTGTGTATTTTTAATAGACCAAAATGTTTTCAAAATAAAGTCAGTTATCAGAAATATTTAAATTCTATCTGCTAAAGGGAATTTCTAGGGTTCTTAGACATTGTTGTCAATGGCATCAAGCTCTCAAAAAAACACGGGTAGCATACAACTGCACTAACATCCTATTAACCACCATCAAAAACTCACACTCACATACCTCACGGTAAGATGGTTTCTCTCCAGTGTATTTGTTTGCATCTGTTGTTTCAAAGGGTAAATCAATGAAAAAGATTTTTCTTCAGTGTGTGTTCTCTTGTTTTGTGACAGCTCTTTGTTGTGAGTTCTCTAAAAATATTAACAAATGGGCCAGTTAGCATCCTAACATTAACCTTATGACAAGTGATGCACAATAATACAACATTATGATTGTTTCTTGAAAGAAACAAAGTCAAAAATGAATAAAAATTTTAAAGACTTTAATGTAAATTGTTGACAGTGTGTACTTGGATTTCCTTTCTTTGTTTCTCGTTTCATTTTGTTACCCAGAAAGTTTGCTTTGTTTTTGCCGTTAGATAACATCAATAGCGTTTAGTTTCAACCACATTGAAAAAATATATTTTAACATATTTTGGCAAAAATTAATGAAATTTTTAACATCGAGTGGCAGCTGGTGTGAAAAACAAAAATTCTGAAAGCACAAACAATTACTTGTGATTTTTTTATTTTTAAAACCTAAAAAAGCAAGATTAAATTTTTTTTTAAAATTTACATTTAAGAATTTCAAATTTTTTTAATAAAATAGAAATGGCAAAAAAATAAAAACAAATAAGAGAATTCATAAAAGAAAAACAGAAGTAAATACATAAATTATATTGTTAGTGCTGCTTCATTTCATAAATATTTGCCAAAATATGTTAAAATAATGTATGCCGTACAATGAACAATGATTCTATGTGGCTGAACTATACAATTACCTATGTTAATCTAAATAATACCTGAAATAAAATTCCTTTTATTGTAAATATTCAATCAACAACAATAAATCAGTTTTCTTTTCATAAATCACATACAATCGTAAATATGTTATAAGTACTAAATCGTATCATAAATAAATACCAGATTTACAATAGATGCTTTTGTTTACATAAATTGTAATCATTAACATACCTCCATCGCACTAATTTTAGAAAAAAAGTTAACCAATGTTTTTGGTAAATAATAAACTCTGAAAAAAGTGACCAATCAACGTTTGGTAAAACCGACTTCAACAAGATGATTTTCAGTAAGATGAATGCCACCCATTTTCAGAATATTAGGCTTTTTATTTTAACAAAGATAAAAATGTGACTCAAACACAAAAAAGATTGGTGCAGTTTATGGAGAAGCTACTGTGAATAACTAATCAAACATATCAAAAGTAGTTTGCAGAGTTTTGTGATGGAGATTCCTCACTGAAAGATGCTCCATGGTCATGTAGACCAGTTGAGGTTGACAGCAATTAAATGAAGACATTCTTGAACTCTTTCCTCCCTAAGAGATGAATTTGATAAGTTCCCTGTCTGTCTCACTCCCTTCGTCTAACAATGTGCCTTGTTCCCTGAAACTAATATAAATAATAATAATAAATTGCGATATCTCTTAATATTAAATGTACACTTACTAAATTTTCAGTGATTATTCCCAATGTATCATTTCTAAGTCCAGTGAAATAAAACCAGCAAAAAGTTAATTGAAAAAAATATTATCGATTGATTGGCATTGTCATGATTTAAATTTGAGATGTTGATAGAATCCTGTTGTAAAATATTTCTTTGAGGAGTTTGTACAGTTTCATGCGAAAATCCTGAAACAGGGAGGAATGACTTTTTCATTCTTTTTTTTTTATCACGCCTGGAGGCGTTTTCAGGGAGGTATGAGTCAAGAATAATCAACATTATATTTGTTTAGTTTATTAAGTAAGAAAAGACAATTTTGTATTTGAAATTAACTTTATTGAACAGGATATTTACTGTTTTGTTCCACTATATTCTGGCATCTTTAATAATTCCATCTTCATAGAACATTTTATCTTTGGTTTCTCTCCACTGTGTGTTCACTTGTGCCTTTTTTAATTGGAACTATCAGAAAATGCTGATTTTTATAAAAATGCCAATCTACATAGAAATTTAGTTCTCTCTTTAATATGTCTGCAAATGTCTTTTCAAATTTGAAATCATTCAAAAAACTGATCCATACACTTGAAAAGTGTAGGGGTGCTCCTAATGTGTGATTTGATGAGGATTTTAAAACTGGAACTCTTGAAAATACTGATTTATGCACTTGACAAGAAAATGGTTTCTCACCCATGTGTATTGGCATGTGGCTTTTCAATTTTGAACTCTGTGAAAATACTGATTAACACACATGGCATGTGATGTTTTAAATGCAAATTTGAAAATTCTGATTTGCACATTTGACAAAAACAGTTCGACTTTTAATTTTTGACTAGGGTATGTAAAATGAATTACAACATTTGAAATTTTAATTACGCTGCCCTGTTTCTCCCATAAATTCTAAAAAAAATAGAAAAAGATTTATCGTACTTATTGTCTTCCTTTTTAGATTGTTTTGCTTCACATATTTTTTTATTCATTTTATCGAATAAGTATAAGGGGGAGATAATTCAGTATTGGTAAAGACATTGAGGTAATTCTTTGGAATAGGTTCGCCAAAAAAAGGGAGATAACTTCAGTAGACAATTATTTCTGTTCATTTTATCAAATAATTATGAATACATAGTGGGAGATAATTCAGTATTGATAAAGATATTTGCATAATGTAATACAGTATATAATTGGTGTTAAGACTAAATCAATTTGGGATATAGGTAACAAATATGATATTACTTATTTACAGGTTTCTATGAGATGATCTTTTCACAGAAAAGAAACTACTGAAATAGTTACAGTGGAAGCAGTGTTGACAGCTCTTTTGAAATTTTATATAATTAGGAATATTAGCATCGACCACACACTTTTTTAATACTCTTTTATAACATATTACAAAATTCTTTGAAGGTTTAATTTTGGTTATAATTGCAAGAAAATAGCATACGGTTTGTCGTAAAAAAGGAAAAATACTTTTGCATATTCAATGGATTTCAGAGCGATTATAGACTATGTTTACGTTTTTGACTAAATAAAATATTGATTCCGCCATAATTGATCTGTCATCAAAAAAAATAATGTTGAGTTTTTAAATTCTTTTAAAAATAGAATTAACCACAGAGAAATTTTATAATTTAATGATTAAATTGACTGGATTTTTGGAAAATATTGCTTACTTTCCACAGAAATCTTAGTGAAAAATAAATTTGTTTACCAGAGAGGTCATTTATGGGTGAACGCAGTTCAAAGGTCAAGTAACCTACTTTCTACTCTCTCCATCCCATATCACTGTCAGTGCGTATTAGTTTTAAATTGAAAATTTTTAACGGATGACACGAAATGTCAACACATAATTATATCTACTTCTTTCAAAACTACTGATAAATCCAAGGAGATGTGATTCACATGAATTATGTGCTCCCATACTTGATGAAATGTAATTAAACAAAAAATAATCAAAATTCTTTTTTATTAAGTCACATCAACATTTGTAACTTTATATTTATCGATAAGTAGAACACTATCAGAAGCATGCATGTAGCATAAACATTAATAATTTAATGACAAAATGTTCAGAAATCCATTAAAAGAAAAAATTACAGCAGTGATTTTTTTGTAAAAACAAAAAGTTTAAACTGAATTTTAATGAGAAAAGCAACAAAAACTTTCAAAAATGAAAATATTTCAGTTTTATTGTATTTCTTTTTTTCTGATTCAGGGCCAATTTTAAATAAATAGTCTGCAGTATCGATTTAAAATTTGGCTCATTAGTAGGCATTTATGCAGACTGCGCTGACATATTTACCAGAAATTGAAACCTTACAAAAAGAAAATCCTGTCAAAAACATGTTTTCTCTCCTGTGTATTTGAATCCTCTGAAAATTACAATTCACATATTTATTAAGTTTTCTCTTTAGTGTATGTCTACAAATCTTTTTTCAAATTCCAACTCATTCAAAAGGCTGATCCATACACTTGACCAATGTAAGCAGTCCTTGTGCTATGTATGGGTTTTTCTAAAGAGTGTTTAAAGTGAAACTATTGCAAAATGTCGATCAACACACTTCACAATGTTTTGTCTCCAGTGTGTATTCGCATGTGCTTTTTTAAATCTGAATTCGCTACAAATGCTGATCCACAGACTTGACAAGGAAATGGTTTCTCTCTAGTGTGTATTCGCATGTGCTTTTTTAAATCTGAATTCGCTACAAATGCTGATCTACATACTTGACAAGGAAATGGTTTCTCTCCAGTGTGTGTCCGCATGTGTATTTTTAAACTTGAACACTCTGAAAATGTTGATTCACACACTTGACAAGAAAATGGTTTCTCTCCCGTGTGTGTTCGTATGTGTTTTTTTAAACTTGAATTCTCTGAAAATGCTGATCCACATACTTGACAAGGAAATGGTTTCTCTCCAGTGTGTGTTCGCATGTGCTTTTTTAAATCTGAATTCGCTACAAATGCTGATCCACACACTTGACAAGTAAATGGTTTCTCTCCAGTGTGTATCCGCATGTGTATTTTCAAATGTTGACTCTGTGAAAATGCTGATCCACACACTTGACAAGAAAATGGTTTTTCACCCGTGTGTGTTCGTATGTGTATTTTTAAATCTGAATTCGATACAAATGCTGATTCACACACTTGACAAGAAAATAATGTCTCTCCTGTGTGTGTGCACATATGGATTTTTAAACTGTATCTCCTTGAAAATGATGAACCACACACTTGACAAGAAAATGGTTTTTCTCCAGTGTGTGTTTTCATGTGCCTTTTTGAGGATGAATTCTGTGAAAATGCTGATCCACACACTTGACAAAAAAATGGTTTCTCACCAGTGTGTATTCGCATGTGGGTTTCTAAATGAGAATGACTTGAAAATGCTGATCCACATACTTTACAAGAAAATGTTTTTTCTTTCATGTGTATCTGCATGTGTCTTTTTAAATCAGAACTCTTGGAAAATTCCAAACTGCACACATGGCAAGAAGAAGGTTGCTCTCTAGTTTGTGTTTCCATATGTACTTCGAAATGTGAATCTTGTAAAAATGCTGATGTACAAACTTTGTAATAATAAGGATTGTCTCCTTTGTGTAGTTGTATGTCACTATTCAGATCCGCTCATTTCATTAAAATATGGTTTCGCTTCGGTATGGGTTGGCATGCGTCTTTTCAAATTTGTTGTTCTCTCTTTTTATTGATATCTGTGAATGAAGAAGAATTATTATTTAATAAAAACAGAAAACTAATGCATTACAACTGTGTTTTAATGAACTGCAACATATGAAATATGATTCTAATACAAGAATTTTTACTTTCGCTTTTATCAGAAACAAAAGGACATTCCTTTATTGATAGAAAACATTTAATCAACTAAACAAGTGTCATTGTGTCAAACCTTTTATGATTTTAAAAAACAAACTGAATGAAACAAGGAATAACTTTTACATATTCTTATGTACAGCAAATGTCTAACACATTCATTAGAAAGGTTTTCATTTAAATTTATTTTTGAATTGAGATAAAATACAGGAATACCTTGGATAGTGTGGTTTCAATTAGTGCAAGATTTGATGTAGTATGGTTAAGGTATTGATGTACAAATTCAGTAACTAAGTATAAGGTGAAAACAAAAAACATTAAATTATAAAATGACCTTGAATAGTGCAGATTTGAACAGTATAGAAAATTTTGGAACAAATTAACTGAACTAATACAATACTTTTAAAAGCAAAATTCCCAACAGTCTGGTAATATTCTAATAGACTGATTCTTGTTTCCTTCTAAGTTTGTCCATTGTTCTGCATTGTTATTAAACTATTTTCTGAAAAATAACACTGGGTAGAAATAAGAAATTCTTATCAATGCTAATTTTATCAATTTAAAGAAATTTGTTAATGAATTGATTGTTGATTGTTTTGTTTAATGGCACATCAACCCTTGGTGAGTCATTTAGTGCTGAACTCAGTAGGGGGGAGGGGGATCCCATGTCCCCGTGACTAGAAACTTGAGAGAGGAGAATTCCAAATCCCTGTCACTGAAACAAATGCCACGAGGACTGGGATAAGGGAGGGGGGTGATCCCAAAAGCTTCTCAGGACGAATCCTGAGCATGCTAATGGTGATCGCCCCCTGACCAGCTGGCCAAGATATCCTGTGCAACTTCTCCCAGGATGATACCGAGCATGCCACAAAGACCCCCGAAGGGCCATGGTTCTCTGAACTTTGAGGCCATGGTGGTTTCGAAGCACAGAAACTCCATTTTGATCCTAGCCACAGTCAAGATATCCTGCACAACTTCTCCCAGGATGATACTCGAGCATGCCACAAGGATCCCCGAAGGGCCATGGTTCTCTGAACTTCAAAGCCATGGCGGTTTCGAAGATTAAATACTACACTTTGATCTTAGCCAAAAGGCCGCTGCCATGTCTGGCAGGCAAGATAATGAAGAATTATTTAATCCAGAGAAGCAAAAAAAATAAAGTGTTAAATAAAGATTCCACATCTGTTTATTTCTATTTAAAAGCCACAGTTGGTCCTTTATAAGCCAAAACCCAAATGATGAAATTATATACAATACTGCATAGGAATCTGCTTTGTCATCAATGTTATGCAGTGAAGGGTAAAATATGGATTTTAGAAGACTCAAATAGCCAGACTAGAAAAGTTATGAATAATCCAATAAGAAAGGAATGCCAAGGACATATATTGTCATTTGTCAAATCTCAATGAAATGTAAACAATAACCATTTTAGGTATCTGCAGATAATTTGGTGATGATGTAACTTATTTCCACATCAGAAAAAATGATGATGAGAGAGATGCATGATTAGTTGAATAATTAGACAAGAAAATTTGTCCACAAAATTAGTTTGACCGGTCAAGTAAAGTAGTTTGTAAAAAGAAGATTTAGTATTCCAAGGGAAATTATGAAACACCACCACCCATATATACTTGGGGGTGATCAATTCAAAAGTTGGAAAAAGGGGTGATCAATGAATGAGTTTCTTCTCTCATTTTTTGTTGGGCTGTGATCACTAAAAATGGTCTGAATTTTCAAAAACTAGTGACCAATTTAGCATAAGCTTGCATCTTAAACCCCCTTCTAAAAACCTATTTTGGGGGAATTTTCAAAAAGCAAAAAAAAAAAATTTTCCCTACTCATTGAGGGGAGTGTATGTGAAAGATTTCAAGTTTCTACTCTGAACGATTAGGGCTGGGCAAAGTCTGGATAGATACATAGATACATATAAATGTCAGAACACATAACCTAAACCAAGCAATAAACCAGAGTTGTGGGTAGCAGTGATTAATAGTTATAGAAAATAAGAATGCCTTTTGTTCTAAGTTATCAATTAAAAAAAACAATCATTCTTTCAGCAACAGATTACTACTACAGCACAGATTACTACTACAAGAAACATGACATATATATAATTGTATGCATACACACACATATATATATACACACACAACAGAAGTCCTGCCACACACATTTGACACATACACCATAGATGTTATGACAAGTCACGACAGCTAAACACAGTAGTACGACAATGTGAGAGTTGTTCATTTAGCGGGTGTTTAAACTATTATATACACACAACAAAATAATATACACCCCTTTCGGGTGCTGTGACATCTCCAAACCTGGTATGCTACATCTACTGGATTTGATAAGCAAACCGAGTGGAAGGAATGTCCTTACTACTCTTCATCCAGTCCGCCACATATTGAATCTAATAACAACCGAAAGACAACAACATTATATACACTTGAATACGTAACATACATTCCTTTTTGGTGCTGTTCAGACAAGTGAGTTCCACATGAACTCAGTACGAATCAAAGGGTTACCATAAAAATGACTAAGGGGTCAACAATTGACAACTCACTAAGACAACTACCGAATAAGGGACAGCAAGCAAATATTTTCTCCTGATAATATGACACATACATGGGGCTTTTCTATTGCTTAATGCAAATTTATTGGTGTCTTTCTTTTAACAATCAACATTATTATGAATTGAACAAACAATATAGAAAATGTGTAGATTGACTGAACAGTTCCAACAAGTTGACCAAATTAGGACAGCTCTTAAAATACACATGAAGTTGTACAAAGATTTATACCATTAAATCAAAAGTTATATTCTGATTTGATTATAAAAAAATGTTTGGAAGTATTAAAACTGTTAAACTTATGGTAGGTATCAACACTGGTTCTGACATGGAATGCCAATCCTTCTTGAATAATTAAAAATTTGTTTGAAACTTGTTTCTTATTGATTTGGGACAGAAATCAGTCTAAAGATTGGTATATTACAAAAGAAATTATTTCAAACCAGAATTAGACTGTTTTAAAAGTTACTGCTTATATTTTTATTGGTAATTTCATCATCAAACACACCAACCATGTTCTTTGAACAAACAATACAATTGGGACATCACCGCTAAAGAAGCTAACATTTTTTTTGTTTTAGTAAAAACCGATTATTTTATTATTTATTTTTACTTAAATGAAGTATTGTAAACCATTTTTATTAATTTTTGACTACTATTTACATTCATCTTAATTTTTATATCATAATTTATTTAATTAGGGCTGGCATGGCAGTGTAAAATGGTTTACAATAAATAAATAAATTTTTTATTAAAACCAATTTGAAATGTAATTAAAAGATGAAGGTAAATAGTAGTCAAAACAATACTTTGTCTAAATAAAAATAATCGCTTTTTTTCTAAAACCAAAACAAACACTGCCATACGGTACCAGCCTTAGTTAATTGTGATTAAAAAAGAATTTAGAATGAATGTAAATAGAAGTAAAAAATTAATAAAAAATAAAATGAAAAAATTGTTTTTTTTTTACTAAAACTCAAACGGACACTGCAATGCCGGCTTAGTACTCAAGTAAATACTGTAAGTCAGAAAGTAAAAAATGTTAGCTTCTTAGCGGTGATCGGTCAAATCAGTCCTCATGATGCAATCCTTTTTTTGACGGTTAAGTCATTATACATTGCTGATTTTTCCAGTTTTCATCATCGTTATTATTAATATCATTTTGTTCAAGTAGAGAAGCTGAATCAATAAAACAAAAATTTTAATCAGTTTTCAAATAATTTGATAATTCTTTGTTAGTTCTGGAAAAAGTCTAAATATGATAGAGATAAAAAAGAGAAAAGCGATAAAAATGTTTTCAAATAATTGGATAATTCTTTGTCAGTTTCTGGAAAAACAAAGTCTAAACATATATATTTCTTTTTACATCATTCTAACGTGTATTTAAACAAATAAAGTCTAAATGTTTCCAAATCAAATATTTATCTCACAGTTTTTTTAAGTTTCCAATGTAAGACATCTGAATTATTTTCCAGATGATTAACAAAATTAATAGAGTTTATTATTACCAGTAATCAGTCTATTAAAACATTATCAGACTGTTGTTTTGTTTTTAAAATGAACAGATTGCATCAACACATGAGAAAATGAATATTTTATCTCAATCACAGAAACATTAGAACATTATGAGGCTGTTGGGAATTTCTTTGTTTTTAAAATAAATTATTCTATGTTTCATTCAATTTGTTTTTTAAAATCATAAAGGTTTTGACACAATGACACTTGTTTAGTTGGTTAAATGTTAGAGGGTAAACTATTTTCTCATACTGTTTACCAATAATGGAGTGTCCTTTTGTTTCTGATAAATAAAACTTATAATTGCAAATAATGGACTAGTTTCCGGGAAAAAAGTTTAAAAATATTTCTTTTTATGTCGTTCTCAAGTATAATTAAACAAATACATCTAAAAGTTTCCAAACAAAGAAGTATTGTATTTATCTTGCAGTTTTGAAGTTTCCAATATAAGACATCTGAACAACAATATTAACAGAGTTTATTTTTACCAGTAATTATCTTTGAAAATATGTAAAACTGTTTCCAGTCCAATCCTCAGTTAACTGTTGATTTCATAAAATTAATTACAGGTTGTATTTGCGTTAAAGAAAGAAATAATGTTATAATGGCCGAATTTTTCATTAAATAAAGTGAACTGTGCATGAATTAAGTACAGCACGTTTTATTGAAATCCATAATTATTCAAGTTTTTGGTATTTCACGATTATCCTTGTGAGATTCTTTTAGAACTGTAAAAAGCAGACAAAACCTTGTATCTATAGTTTTATATATTGGCACTGAGAGACTCAAGAAAGAAAAAACTGGCAGACCTTGGAGAAGGCCTCTATCCAATAATGGACTTTAAAAGATGTTTTGTTTATTATGAGTTCAGAATGTTTTGGCACTGAGATGTTCAGGAAAGAAAAAATAGTCAGTTTTATATATTGTATACAAATAATTTCCATATGAAATTTTTCTGTATTTTATTTTTCAAATGACTAAAACGTTTCTTCTGTGCAGGAATAAAATAATGTCGTACATTTTAAACTTGCTTATTTTTTCCAGTCAAATATATGTCTACTGCATTGTCTACCATACATTTTTAAAAATCAGATGTCACTTACACGCTTGAAACTTTTTTTCATTTTTGTATATTTTGTTCATACCTACATGAAGAGATGAAAAGACATCCAGGAGATTGTATTTTTTCAAAATTTATTGTGACAATAAAAAGTCATTATATTTTCTAAATAAATAAATAATTAACTAAATATAATCTTGTGTAAATAATTAAAGAAATACTTTATATTTCAGTGTTATTATTCGCAAATGTTTTTAAAATCTTGGAAATAAATAATTAAATAAATATATTATAATCTTGCAATTCATATTGTTATGGTGCACATATTCTTAAAAAATTCATTTTATAAAAAAATTGAATCCGGAAGTAAATATATTAGTTCCTTTAGGAGCCCACTAAAGCTTCTGTAGCAGCCGATACGAAGCGTAAACGGTGACGCATGAAAAGTGTCCCTTTAAAATCAGCGAAATTTCGCGGACGGAACAAAGTTTCCCCAAATCTTTAAAAATCTGTTTTTTGTCTGCGTGAAAAGGTTACCAGTGAAAAACAGTTTTTAAACAATATCGCATGTCTACAAAAATTTTAAAAAAACAAATAAATCTCAACCAAAACGATCAGATAACAAATTTAATTCATTTGTTTTTCAACTTACCTTTTAAATGTAAAATCCTAACGAGAAAAGACGACAAAGGAAGAGAAAATAGGCGAGATTTGCTTCTTGTCTTGTTTTCAAGTGTTGTTTGGACAAATTTGGTCGACTTGTTTGGATTTCTCAGTCAATTTACAAAATGTCTGTCTTCTTCATTGGAAAGAAAAACAGCTTAAAAAAAACGATACAAACGGCAAATTAACTTGAAAAAAGGTATCGTCTGATGACAAAGCATAAAAGGAAATCAATAGGCGGTGATGAATAACATTTCGTCCCCCGTGTAAAAAAAGAGCTCATCTTAATGGAGCCGCTTAACCAAATATTTGTGCATTTTGCGATAAAAGCATATAATTTGGTAAACTTATAGCCATTCCAGGAAAATCGGATTATTGAGCCATCATGAATTTTCAATATGTCGCCCATGGTACGAAACAGAAACAGTCTACAAGGGTGGTCACATCTGGGGGAAGACACTGGTGCCAGACCCTGTACTGCAATCACCAAGTGACTGGGAGTAGATGAAGACAGAATGAATGTATGAGCCCCACTGGACAACGTTGCCACAAGCATCAAAATTATGAAGCCGATCTCTTGTGGCTGCAAGAGTGGTTGCAGAAAGAGCTGCAGGTGCAATAAGGCTGTACTTCAGTGCACAGGACTCTGCTACGGTTTAATAAAGTTATCACTGTAACATGTAGAGACAATCTCACCATTCTGTTTCGTTTTCTTTCATTTATTGCCTTACATTGTAATAAAACATATCTTTTCACTTTAACTTGTATGTAAACAGGTATGGGTAATCACTCAATAGAAACCGTCACGTGACCAACAGCATGCCATGTTGGGAGTGATCAATTACAAATTTGAAAAAGGGGTAATCAATGAACAAGCTACGTCTCTCACCTTTTGTTGGGCAGTGATTTCTAAAGACAAGTCTGAATTTTCATTAAAAAAGCTTGGAAGCTACCGGACACAAACTAAGGAACCAATTTAGCATAAACTTACAAATTGAACCCCACCAACCCACTAAAAGCCTAGGGGGGATCTTTCTAGACATAATAAAGAGTAATTGTTTAAATTTTCAGCCATCTAGCTCCATTGGTGCGGTCTGTACGCGCGATACATACATAGCCAGCCCAACTTGAAAATTGAAGAAACCTATGTTGACAGTTTTGGTTGACGGTTTCTAATATTTGTGGTGCTGAAAACATGAAAACAGCAGCTTGGGGTGGCCAAAATGTTCTATGCCAGTAACCGCTGGCAGCCATTTTGGAAAATGGCTGCCAGGCTGCCATGGTCATCAGAATGCCAATCTGCAATGGCCCAACATCCAGATTTCTTTTAAATATATCAAGCTATGTGTGTGCCAAATTTGTCGCTTTTATCACAAAATGAACAATAGGTTAACTATGCCGCTCCACTAGTAGAAAAAAAATACCCCGATTTAAAAGATAATTCGTGGAAAAAATAAATACCCCAAACTGGTGAACAACTGTGTTTACTTTATCCCTTGTAAATGTGGTATTGTCTATACCGGAGAAACGGGCCGCCCCCTCAAGTTCAGACTTGATGAACACAAGAAGGCCATAATCAGGGGCGAGATAGATAAATCTGCTATGACCGACCCCATCTGGAGAGATTATTGTTGGAAGCAGAGAAAAATCAAAGAGGCAGCTCACATCAAAATGTCGACTAAATGCATTAGCCAGATGAGTGCGGATTTCAACACGATGTGGCTTCCACTTCTCAACAGACCTAAACCCGACAAGACAAAGACACAGAAACACCCGGGCCATGTCCTATAAGCGCTACCCCCTTTTAAACCTAACTTCTGTTTAACCCATCACGCTCGCATTTTACACCTGAAGAAGGCCGAAGAATGGATTTACAACACAAATAACAAGAAGGAGTTCAATCGTCCGAAGAACCATTTGAATATTAAAGACCCTTCTCAAAACTATAGAAAATATCCTCAGCTTACCTTCTTTTTAAACGAAGTGTGGAGGGTCTGTAAGGATGCCTTACTTTAGAATTTTAAAAACTGGAAAATTAAGTAAAATTATTGGTAACTTTTTAGTTCAATTTGATTAAGTTTTATGAAGAAATAAGGATAAATAAATAAATGAAGAAATAAGGGTCAGTCGGAAAAAATAACAGATGACTTAAAAAAAACAGGGGAACTATTTCCGTTAGATTTTATTGGGGAGTAGCGAATAAATTATCTTTGACAATACTTTGGTTTTAAATTTTATTTTTTAACTGTGACAGTTCTATGAATACAAAAAACCTTTTCGTTTTGACCAAATTTGAATTGGTTGAAGCGTTCATGAGAAAGGAAGGATAGAGAGAGAGGGCGAAAAAAGAGGAATGTTTGTTTTCTTTTTCACGTCACATTTTTAAAATCAATTCTCCAGATAAAAAAGAAAGAAAGAAAGTTGACTATACAGTGTTTATAACACTTCATCTTTTTTTATTCTTCCAATGAATCATATTGCATTTCGGACGATATTTTTCGTTTTATTTCTGATAATGATTAATTATTTTTGTTTTGGGCGTTTTAACAGGGATTAGCTTGAAAAATCAAATGGAACAAATAGTTTTATTACAGAAACATATGTTGACAAATGTTGACAAATGCTGTCAGAAATTGTATAAACAACGTCACAGGTTTTGAACAGAGTCTGTGGTTTTTCTTGTTTTAAAATGCAAACACTTAAGAGAATTTCCAAAATTCTTCACATAAAGCTCCTTCTTGTCTTGTCTATTTCTCTGCATGTGCTGAATCGGATATAGAACAGGATAATAAACCTCTCGATCATGGCGTGGTAAGCTCTGGATAGTCAGTCCATACATCCCACGCAGTCTTTGTTTTCGTAGCCTACAAAGCTTGAGACAGTGTCACAGACCGTCAATGCATGGAACAGTGGAAGTGCACGTGCCTTCTCAGGACCTAGGCCTGCAGCAATTTCATGAGCTGCTAGGTATCGAGATCTTTCCAGTTCTAAATGCCAACCAACGCTAATCTTCTGGCTGCAAACCCTGGGCCACTGCAACAGCTAGTACCACAGGTTTACCGACATCTCCGCGCATGTCTCTCCCGCGCCGACATCTTAACGCCGACTTTACTGCACAAGACCTTGCCGCGCGACGACAACTCGGCGCACGGAAAACTGAGCGCCTCTCAACGCAAAAGGGACCAACAAAAACAAATTGTAATGTCTTTATAATCTATTCGTCCATGTATTGTATTTTGAGATTTAAATCTAAATAAAAGGCAAGCAACTCGTCCGATCGTAGCGTACCGGAAGCTTAGACGAAGCCTCGGTCTGATAACGGAAGTGACCAGGCGAAGTCTCGTCTTTGGTAGTTACGGTCAGTCTCTTGACCAGCAGTCATCAACCTGAACACACGTGTCTTTGTTTCTTTCTTCTTTTCTTACACAGCTAAATATGGTTCTAACCAAACGTGTTTTAACCAACATAGCTAAACATAAACTAACACATAAACGAATGACAAAGTCATAGCACAAACTATGGAATTAAACAAATTATTAAGATAAAAAAATTTAAATTATTTTTTTAGTTGAATTATTTTAGTGAATTAATTTACTTCTCTAGTTCAAATTTGATGATTTTTAGCGCGCAGGAACAAACTAAAACTTTTTATTACGGTACGCCGTTGTTTTTATTTTAAGTTGCTATCATCAACTTAGAAAGAAACAACAACAGTTGGAATAATAATTGGTCTTCTCAAAGTTATAGACAATTCATTTAATTATTGTTTGCTTCTTATTTACTTTATGTTCTCGATTTCGTTTATTTATTTATTTGTTCAGTAATCTTTGGTTTGATGTACATAAACCTATGACAGTGTTTAAACAGCATATGAAGGCTCAAAAAGTCATATAGAGAATCCAAAAAACATTTTTTCATTAAAAAGTATAATTAATCAACATAGAAGTCGGGTCACGAGCACCACAACATCAGTATCAACAGTTTTAATCATGATTTTCTGATGGCCATTTCTTGCTGCATGGGCTACATGTAATAATATGCGACTGTAAGATTAATATGAAATACAATAGGGGAGAGAGTAAGTAAATAAAGGTCTTACAAGTATTAAAAGTAGCAATAGTAATAATTACAATACAGTAGTAACTCGTTGTACTAAAGTCTAATAATACTCTAAGGGGGAAGGAAAGAAATGCCCATATGGAAGTAACCCAGTTCCACAGGTGGACGTCATGTGGTGTGAAGGAAGGTCTCCGATTGGCTGGAAGTCATATAATGTTACATACATGTAAAGAACATTTGGAGGAATAAAGGCATACAAACATAATGATAGACCTAAAAGGGGGCCAGGATAGTTAAGAAAGTTTCTAGCAGAAAGAATCTTAGGGCTATTAGCCTCAAACTGAATTAGAAACAATAGATATGCTCTAGGGTCATCTTATCTCCTGGGCCTATATTTGCCAGGAGTAAACTGAAAAGCACACCTTCAATGCAGTGATGGTTATCTGAAAACCAAGGATTGTTGCACTGGCGGAATGTATCAGTTAATATAGCTACCAGGTCTATAATTGATCGCTGAAAATATAATTGGAAGTATTGATTGCCAGAAAATGAGCGGTATTTACTTTTAAAGGCATGCAAACATAACAATAGACCTAAAACGTCCAACAAAGTTAGGAAGAGAGATTCTATCAGAAAGTCTATTAGCCTCAAACTGAATTAGAAACTATAGAATCCGTATACAGACAAAAATATGACTTTGCCGAAAGTATGTAGTAATGGTTAAAGTAAATTATCTTAAGTCTCACATCTAGAAAAGAAGATGACATGGTTACGTGCACTGGAAATCACAGAATAGAAAAAGGAAATCCAAGTGAGGAAGTAATTGAGTAATCTAAGGAGTAAATATAGTTAAGGAAAGAACGTATGCTGAGGGTGCATACAGGCCTCATTCTAGAAAGAAGAATGGGCCAAGATTGATGGTGTTGTGGCTTTTTATAGAAAGCCATTATCGGAACTGACATCACAAGATAAGGGGCCGTATTTCTAGCTATCCAGGCAGTCTGTCAGCTTAGTTTGGTATCAATTATTAATAGGAATGTGGCTGTTACACCTGTGACTACATCCGTCCCACAATAGTTGTTACATTCAGTAGTAACAACTATTATTGGACAGAGGTAGTAGTCATTTTCAGATGAATATGAAAATGTGTACCTAAGGGAAGGTGGATGCCATCGAAATCAGTACAGATGCTCTTAGATCATTAACAGCATATAATATTTTCCATACATCAAATGATTTTGAACTTTAACTTTTACACAGGAAAGAATAGGTAAAGGCATACATAGCACTCCAGTATAAATTGTCATCTGAAGGTGTAATATCTGGTGAGTATGGCAGATAAGTGAAATTTTCACAGCCAAAAGATTTTTGTCTGGTCACCAAAGAAACGTGCGGTTTAACATAACCCTTTCTTTTAACTAATTCTGAATGCCTTCTGTCAGTTGATTGCTGCCTTTAATTTGTATGAATGAGAGAAGTACTTGATCGAATCAATCAGTTGGTTCTGCAGATGGAGTATGCCACATATCAAAGCGACTAACATGGTGCAAATGGTTTTCAACACATATTTTAAGTATGTTCTAAATTGTTGATTATACTCAAGTCAAGTTTTGATTTGATCTTTTCTGGTCTACCTGATCATTGATTGAAAAATCTCCAGCACAAAATTCCACAATTCATTTTAGACACGTTCGATCATACTAAGTACCTTCTTCTTTTGTTTGAGTTGCATTTCTACCTTACTTAAAATAAAAACATATGTTGAAAATGTTCTTCCATATTTCAATAGGAGCATTTAGTTTTAACTAAGTTCATTCAAAATATTCCTTTTGATTCTATTGTAACCATATCAGCATGCAAAGATTTGATTTTAAAATTGAAGATGAAAGAAAAGGAAGCAATGTGCCCAAACATGCATATCTTAAAACAACCTAAATAAATTTACTGAATAAAATATAAAGTCTTTTGTAAATAATAATTGTACTTCATCAAGTACTGACATTAAAGAAAACAATTCTGACTTGTAAAAGATCCATGCTGTTAATAACATAGTTTTTCTCTAGTGTGTGCTTGCATATGTCACATTAAATGTGGCTTTTGTAAAATAAAAGATCTGCACACTTCAAAGAAAATGTTTTTTCCCCGGTGTGCATTCATAAATAACTTCTATAAAAAGAATATTTTTGTATCTACTTTTCGTTACAAGTAATAACACCATATCATGAATAAATGTTTATTTGAATTTCAAGAACCTTCACTTAAAGAAAGTATAAGAGTAATAAAGTCTTTAAGAACTTTCCACTCCAAAGGCAATAGACATTTTACCAGTCTGCAAAAGATTCAATTAGTAAAAAATGGGGAATTATTTGCTTGATCTTTCTGGGGCACCACATCTGCTAACATTCAATCAATGACAAAAATGTGTATCAAACATTGCCCAGCAAATATTATTTAACATTTACTTCTCATTTATTGTCCTGAAATTCTAAATTTAGAGCAATGTAATTTCACAATCACAAATACTTTAATTTTATCAAAACATTTTTAGCCAATCCATTCTTTGCTTGTTACATTAAACTGTTGTTGGAATTTGAAAAAAACAAAGAAGTTTTTGCTGAAACTTAGACTTGCAACTTATACTTCTTTATTTGGAATTCCTGGCCAAAGAAATATTGTGATAAAAAGCAATAAAACTGAATGAAAGAAGATAAGTCAAAATAATTGCAATGGCAAATTCAAATGCTTTAAAAATATTGTACATATGAAAAATAACATTTTCTGGTAACATTCTTTTCCGTCTGTGCTGTTTTAGCTGATCCACATATTGTTTCCATGGATTTATTTTATGAGGACTCTTTAAGTACAATCTACACACTGCACAAAAATATGGTTGCTGATCTCTTAAACACAGAGCCTCTGAAAATATTGAGATATACATTACTAACTCTTAAATTCAAGAACTGCTTGATACAGCTCCTAAATGACAGTGGAACCCTTCTATGAATAGGTTAAAAAATAATGGAACTCTTTTTAAAAAGGTAGGTAACTTTAATCAATAGTTATTTCCCTTGATTAAAAATCGAAATTTCTTTAATATGAAATTTTAGAGTTAGAAATGGTTTCTCTACTGTGTGTTTTTAAATTTGAATCCTAGGAAAATGCAATCAACATATATATTAAGTCCTCACTTAAGTGTATGTCAACAAATTTCTTTTCAGTTTTTAACTCATTCAAAATGCTGATCCATACACTTGACAAGTGTGGAGTGTCTTTCTAGTGTATGTTTCCATGAGGGTTTTTAAACTGGAACTATTGATACACAAACTTTACAATGTTTTCTCTCCTGTGTGTATTTGCATGTGGGTTTTTAAACTAGAACTTGCGGGAAATGCTGATCCACACACTTTACAAGAAAATGGTATCTCTGCCATGTGTGTTCGCATGTGTCTTTTCAAACTTGAATTCATTGAAAATGCTGATTCACACATTTGACATGAAAATGGTTTCTCTCCCGTGTGTGTACGCATGTGTTTTGTCAAACTAGAATTCAGTGAAAATGCTGATCCACAAACTTGACAAGTAAATGGTTTCTCTCCCGTGTGTGTACGCATGTGTTTTTTTAAATTTGAACTCTGTGAAAATGCTGATCCACATACTGGACAAGAAAATGGTTTTTCTCCTGTGTGCATTCGCATGTGGTCATTTAAATGGGATTTATTCATAAATGCTGATCCACACACTTGACAAGAATATGCTCTCTCTCCAGTGTGTATTTGCATGTGGGTTTCTAAACTAGAACTTGCAGGAAATGCTGATCCACACACTTGACAAGAAAATGGTCTCTCTGCCATGTGTGTTCTCATGTGTCTTTTCAAACTTGAATTCATTGAAAATGCTAATCCACACACTTGACAAGAAAATGGTTTCTCTCCTGTGTGTGTACGCAGGTGTTTTTTTAAATTTGAACTCTGTGAAAATGCTGATCCACACACTTGACAAGAAAATGGTTTCTCACCCGTGTGCATTCGCATGTGGTCTTTTAAATGTGATTTATTTATAAATGCTGATCCACACACTTGGCAAGAATATGCTCTCTCTCCAGTGTGTATTTGCATATGGGTTTTTAAACTAGAACTTGCGGGAAATGATGATCCACACACATGACAAGAAAATGGTTTCTGGCCTGTGTGTTTTTGCATGTGCATTTTTAAACTTGAACTCTGTGAAAATGCTGATCCACACACTTGACAAGAAAAAGGTTTCTCTCCAGTGTGTGTTCGCATGTGGTTTTTTAAACTGGTACTATGTGAAAATGCTGCTCCACAGACTTGACAAGAAAATGGTTTCTCTCCAGTGTGTATTCGCATGTGGGTTTTAAAATTTGAATTCTGTGAAAATTCTGATCTGCACACTTGGCAAGAGTAGGCCTGCCCTCTAGTGTGTGTTTGCATGTTTACTTTGAAATGTGAATTTTGTAAAAATGCTGATGTACAAAAATTTGCAAGAATAAGGACTGTCCCCTTTTTGTGTTTGTATGTCACTATTTAAATATGAACTTTGTCAAAATGTAAATCCACACACTTTGCAAGTACATTTTCTCTTCAGTATGGGTTTGCATGTGTCTTTTCAAAGTTGAAAATTGTTGTTCTCTCCTCCTATTGATATCTGTGAATGAAGAAAAATTATTATTAGAAAAAACCCATAGAAACAAACTAGATAATTGTAATTGTGTCAAACCTTTATTTTGAAAAACATACATAATGCAACATAGAAAGAATAACTTTTCATATTTCAATTTTCTTATGGACAGCAAAAGTCTAACAGATTTATTAAAAAGATTTTCATTTAATTTAATTTTTCTGAATTGAGATAAAAATTGTTAATTTTTTAATGTGTTGCTACATATAAAGTAGAATAGAATCTGTTAAAAAAAAAATTCCCAACAGTCTGATAATGTTTTAATAGACTGATTCTTGTTTGCTGCTAAGTTTTTCCTTTGTTCTGCATTGTTATTAAAGTATTTTCTGAAGGATAACACTGGGTAGAAATAAGAAATTCTTATCAATGCTAATTTTATCAATTTAAAGAAATCTGTTGCATCAATATAACCAGGGCCAGATTACCCTATACACAAACTACACCGCAGCATAGGGCCCAAGACATTTAGTGGGCCCACAAATAAATAGCAATATAGAACTATTACCACTATTCCCTTTGGAAAAATTATTCTCAATATCGCTTTCAGTTTGCCACTAATGGTTTCAACGACTGTGGAAAAATGCTCAAATCTCATGAAAACAGTGCAAAACATAGATTCTCTGTTCGTTCATGGCTAATACAATCTAAGAAGAAAGGATTTATTGTGTATGAGCTTCTTAACACCATTGGGTCATTGAAATCATAAATTTATTTGATTAGCATTTCGAGAAGATGATGAAACGGTCGAATCCTCTTATAATGGAAATTATATCGGAATTTTGGAATTGATAGCAAAGTTTGATCCATTTCTTGCAGAGCATATTTCTCGTTATGGAAATAAAGGGCGTGGGCCAGCAAGTTATATCTTCTTCAACAATATTCAACTTATTGAACAGATAGGAGAAGACATATTGTTCTCCAGATGCCAAGAAATTCATGCTGCTAAATTCATCCTCTTTATATGTTGATACAACACCTGATGTCAGCCACATAGATTGGTTGACTTTCATGGTACAATATGTCAATAAAAGCGAATATCCTGTTGAGAGGTTCTTGAAGTGTCTTCACATTCTTAGTCATGCAGGTAGAAGTCTTCAGCAAGATGTATTCAAACCTTTAAAGAACTGATGCTTTTTCTAGATGATTGCAGAGATCAAAGTGATAATTCTGAAAATATGTCAGGTAAATATGCAGGTCTTCAAGCAAGAATCACATTCTTTAAATCTAGTTGGTGTTGCCAGTGTCAACTGCTGCCTGAATACTTGCAATTCCTTGGTCTGGTGCAGCAATTATATGCTTATTCAGCTGAAACAAGAGATGGTACATGTTGCCCTCAGAGTCAGGCAGGATCTGCTTACACACCAGGACACTCAAGCACATGGTATGGACTTGATCATAAGTATGTTGATAACGTGATTCTAAGGAGCTTGTATATGTTCCTTCGCTTGCTCTTTGGGGACCTAAATAAGCTCTATGGGGAGACAGATAAAGAAAATACCATCAAACAGATTGTGTGTGGCATTGCCCAAGACATAGTTTATGGGGTGTCCCATAAATGGAAGTTGATACCAAAACACATTGGTCTTGGGCTAGCTCTCCACCAGACCACCCGCTCAGAGGCTCTTGTTGACATATTCCATGCAGCCAACCTCACCATAGTTCGAAGGTTTGACACAAGCATAGCTTATGACATTCAGGATCGGCTTGCCAAGAACAGTTATGTCTATATCCCAGACAACATTGTCAAGGAACAGATGATCCACAGATGAGCTTGGAGCAACTCTTGATGGAAAGACTACATTCCACGGTATGCATATGATGAGAGGTCCACCTCCAGAATATGAATTACATACTGCAAGTGGTAAATAGGCCCAGGTGGAAAGGGCCTCTTAAGATCAAGAGCTATAAGGCCCAATGCTTTGCAAAAGGAAACCAGCTGACATACAAAGCCTGTGGAGGATCAAGTGGCCTATGTTTGAATCATGGCTGGTTCAGAAGAGTCTCCAACAAGATGTGGAAGTGAAAGAAATGTTGCCCAGCTGTTCAAACAAAACAGAGAGGGCAGTGCCAGAGAAGACCTCCAGACTTCAGTGGGCCAGCTGTCAAATGTCCAGAAGGTGAGAAGGTACAAAAACTGATTGAAGACTTTGAGAGAATGCACTCAGAAAACCCAAACTTCATACCGTCATAATATATGGGTCTGGTGAGATTCTACTGGATTCATCAGGGTTGAAAGAGAGGGCAATTGGACCTTGTATCTGGAAGCATTTTCTACCATGACTAACCATCTATGACTATACAAATTATGCCAGATGGGGTTCTTTCTATGTTGCCAATAAGAGAAGCTTTGAGAAGGCAGCACCAGAAATGTATGCTGAATTCATGGATGGGAACTTTGTTGTGAAAAGATCAGAGTCGTCTTAACCAGGTGCCACAGAATGGCAGAACAAAACCTGCAAAATGCAGAATGGCATCATAGGTATCACAAGGAATGACCAAGCAAGTGACAGGTTCGTGTCACATGGTCAGAATGATCACACATATCCCAGGATACCAGATGTTTCTTTGATCTGGAAGATGATGAGGAAGAGGCTACTTTGCCCTGATCTGATAGCCTTGCATCACAAAGGAAGCGTGATGCTGATGATGTGAGGAAGCTTGCCAAACAGCTCGAAAAGTTTGATGTTTTTAGAGTGCACACTGCATCAGCAGAACCAGAAGGAGATGGAGAGTATAATCCTGATACTCTCCTTCATCCCACTTGTTTCATTAGTAACAAAAGACATTGCACCAAGTGATGTGGTCAGTGATCTTCTTACAGCAGAAGATTGAGGGAAGGCAGCACATTGTAGCAAATCTCAAGCAGCGACTGGTTGATGGAAGTGGATCAAGTCAGACTCCAGCTGTTTGCTAAGGCTAAGGAAGGCCTTGATATGTTGCCTCCGACCAGAGATGCCCTGGATGTATGCACAGTAAACGTGCCAATTATCAGGCAAAGATCTGGCTACAAGCAAATTGAGAATGCATCAGGATATCATTTCTCGTGGACACCTCCATCTGGGTGAAGGAGAAGACTTGTCTGGTACCTATCTGGACAAG
>VCCN01006885.1:1349350-1381198 GCA_006491835.1 Architeuthis dux | reverse complement strand
CACCATGGGTCAATGTGCCATTAAACAAAACAATCAATCAATCAACATTATTCATTTATTTAATCTTTTTTTTTATCTATATTTACTTATACATTAATATTATCAAAAAACAAACTCATTTAAATATTCTGTCTAAATACATGCGCAAATATTGGTGGGCAATTCCGCCACAGATAACTTGGTTGCAATATTTCTACCCTGGACTATCTACACAGGATTTAAAACGGAATAGAATCAAAATATAACCTAATGCAATTGACAATAATAATAAGTTAATTCATATTTGTTGTCCTCACAACCCTCACCAAATTTTATAAAAAAACAGATATCTTCCCGGGACCACCCCGGACGGAAGTGATTAAAAAAACTCTTCTTTTTTTTTTAAATAACTTCCGTCCCGGAGGCATCCCGGGGAAGATATTTGTTGATCCCGAACATATGTTTACCGTCGCCGGAACGATGGGACGACGTTAATTTCGAGCCCTGCCATCATTACGTATACTCCTTGTAAAAATTTAGATTTTAAGATTTTAAATTTAAGATTTTTTGCTTTGATCAAATTCTGGCAAACATGGAGAAAATCTATTTTTAAATATAGAATTATTCCGTCATGAATTCTCTTATTTCTTTTTATTTCTGCGCCATTTTAAACATCGGTTGTGTAGTTTCCACAGTAAATGGTTTCAAAAAAGATTTATACTAATATTTTCCCAATAAAAAATATTTCTGACTATTTTCATCCAAAAATACGGAACACACCAAATTGATAAGAGTTGATTGTAAAATAAAGTTGGTGCATCACAAAAGTTTTCAAGACGGTAAAATTAAATTGCTGCAATGTGATGAAAGTTTCCACAGAAAAAGGTGTTAAAACAAATTTAAAACTCTGTTCCCTTGCGTTCGAAATAGTCCGCGGCTATACTGTCTGGCTACCAATATTTGCGCATGTATTTTGACGGAATTGTAGGACAAATATTTAAATGAGTTTGTTTTTAGTAAAGTTTTTTGAAAATAAATTAGCTATTTTTGAAAAAAGTTTTCAGTATAGATTTATATTACGTTTTTTTAAAAAAAATTGATATATATATTATTTTCATATTATTAGTCATGTATTTATTAATATATCAATATTTATTACGTATTACCAAAAAACTCGAAGAAAATTTGATTTTGATTAGTTTTCTATTCATTCATACGAATTGAGTTATCTCCCCTTGATTTGGTAATCAACTCTGGTCCATTTTGTGCATCCGTAGTAGTTGATTTCTCAATGGTTAAATTTCGCACTCACCTAAAACAAAAAATTGCGAATCTTTTTCCTATTTTTTTAGGCGAACCGCCGTTGATCAAAAATCTTAATCAAAATGATCAGATGATAAATTTAATTCATTTGTTTTTCAACTTACCTTTTAAATGTAAAATTCTAACGAGAAAAGACGACAAAGGAAGAGAAAATAGGCGAGATTTGCTTCTTGTCTTGTTTTCAAGTGTTGTTTGGACAAATTTGGTCGACTTGTTTGGATTTCTCAGTCAATTTACAAAATGTCTGTCTCCTTCATTCAATTCACAGCAATAATGTTGAAGTTGGAAAGAAAAACAGCTTGAAAAAACGATACAAACGTCAAATTATCTTGGAAAAATGTATCATCTGATGACAACGCCCAAAGATATTCAGTTAGCGGTGATGAATATCATTTCGTCCCCCGTGTAAAAAAAGAAATAAGAGTCGCACGGAAACACTTATTATCTCCATTAAATAAAATTGTTTTTCTTTTTCTCAAACGCAGTTGAACCTCTCTAATCCGGCAACCATGAGACCTGGCCATTGCCGGATCACAAAAAATGCCGGAAAATATATATTATTCTTTTCATACTGTAATAATTTTTAGCAGTTTATCGAGTTTTAACAATTTTTTCTAATAATATGGAAAATGGGGCAATTGTTACATTTCCCGTTTCAAAATGGCCACCGTACCAGCTGCAGAATAACGCTGACGCTGTTGACGAATTTCAAATCAAAGAAGCAGACGATGATAGCCCCAACACTAACCCTAAAAATACTAACCCTGCAGCACAAACGGTGGCCATTTTGAAATGGGAAAGGTAACAATAGCCGAAAATAGAATGATATATTATTATTATTATAAAATTATTTGTGTTTCTGTTTGTTTACGCTTTTTGATTGGTTGTATTGAAGTTAATTTATGAGATTCAGAAAAAATTCCATGTCTAAAATAAACACCAACAGTTATTGAATATAAAGATCTTTGTTTCGATTTCAAAATCGTGGTTAGGTTTTACCGTTTTACACATTTTAAACCTTATCTAACCCAAGACAAACCTTTCAATGTTGTAATATCTTGTCTATTCTTGAACAATGTAACTTTTTAGATTTGTTTCTTGTTTTACTCAGCCTCTTGTTTTCTAGAAGGAATTGATAGCTATTAATAGGATCACCCTAGCATTATGCTACTATTTATTAGACATTTTCAACAATTGAATACGATTAAATAAATTCTTTTAACACTTTAATAAACTCATAAACAACTGATTCATACAAAATACTTATAATTAGGAAACTTATTATAATATTACTTTTCCATCAATATCTTACCTTCTCTGTCCATCCATCTGCATCAGTATAACACAAAGGACAGCTAGAGCTATGGCCACCAAATTGCCTGTGCTCATTAATGGGACCCCAGAGAATGTTTTTAGCATATTAGCTTTTGAAAATTTAAAAAAAAATAGTGTCTGTGTATCGCACAAACACCTGATAATAAATGATCTGATTTCCAATACAATACTAAAAGACTGATTCTGTGTATCTGTATGTGACCTCTAAGTAGAAGCATTGTAGCCAGAGGTATTGAACTGAGGTACCCCTAAAATGCGTTAACCTAAAGAATGCAAAAAAGTCCAGGTGATTTGCAACTGAAATAGTGTGGGGTCTGCGTTTGTGCTCAATCTGATAATAATGATCTGATTTCCATCTATCTATCTAATACTAAAAATCTGATTCTGTTTATTGGTATGTGAGCTCTAATTAGCCCAAATGGAGCATTCTAGCCAGAGGTATTGGATAAAAAAAGAACAGTTTTGATCTCTTATTGGGGCCAAATGCCCGATTTGGCTCTTCCATAGGAACCAGCTGAAAATCTCACCCATAGGGTGGCTTTTCAGATAGTAAATATAATTTGGATACCTAAAATAATTTTGTTTTCAAACAATTTATCTTCTACACTTTCTAAGAAATTATGAATCACTGCCACCCATATATGCTGTGTTTGGGGTGATCAATTAAGAAGTTAGGCTGTGATCACTAAAAATGTCTAAATTTTCAAAAAAACAACCAGGCATAAACTAGTGACCAATTTAGCATAAGCTTACATTGAAAATTGAACCCCCAACTAAAACCCTATTTTGGAGTGGAATTTCCCAAAAGAATTTCCCTAATTCGACGAGTGGAGTGTGTGTACAAAATTACAAGTTTCTACTATGAACGGTTAAGGCTGGGCAACGTCCAGATGGATAGATAGATAGATACATATAAATGTGTGAACATGAATAACCTAAACCTTTGGTAGCAGTGATTAACAGTGTGGGATGGGGATTCACTCTCACCCTGATAATAATGATCTGATTTCCATCTATCTATCTATCTAATACTAAGAATCTGATTCTGTTTATTGGTATATCTAATACTAAGAATCTGATTCTGTTTATTGGCAATGTTGCAATAATTATGGGACAGAGGTAGTAGTATTTTTCAGATAAATATGAAAATTAAGAGAAAGTGGATGCCTGTGAATACATCTGTCCCATAATATGTTGCAAATGTTGCAATTATTATGGGACAGATAAAAATAAGTATTTTTCAGATAAATATGAAAATGAAGAGAAAATAAATGCCTGTGACTACATCTGTCCCATAATAATTGTTACATTTTGTAAAAATTGTTTATATGTAAATGTTGCAATTATTATGGGACAGAGGTAGTTATATTTTTCTGTGAATATGAAAATGTGTACCAAAGAGAAAATAAATGCCTGTGACTACATCTGACCCATAATAATTGTTACATTTTGTAGTAATCGTTTATATCCAAATGTTGCAATTATTATGAGATAGAGGTAGTAGTATTTTTCAGATATATATGAGAGTGTCTACCTAAGAGAAAGTGGATGCCAGTGACTATATCTGTCCCATAATAATTGTTAGATGTTGTAGTAATTTTATATATGCAAATGTTGCAACTATTTTTGGACAGGGGTAGTAGAATTTTTCAGATAAATATGAAAATGAAGAGAAAGTGAATGCCTGTGACTACATCTGTCCCATAATACTTGTTACATTTTGTAGTAATTTTTCATATGCAAATATTGCAACTATTATGGGACAGAGGAAGTAGTATTTTTCAGATAAATAAGAAAATGTGTACCAAACAGAAAGTGGATGCCGTGACTACATCTGTCCCATAATAGTTGTTACATTTTGTAGTAATTTTTTATATGCAAATGTTGCAACTATTATTGGACAGGGGTAATAGTATTTTTCAGATATATATGAAAATGTTATGCTTTCTCCCTTTATTTATTTGGGTTTTTTTTTTTTTTCTTTTTCATTTTGGGAGAGGTGATGCTTGTGCAGTATTCTGATCTAGGAGCATTACCCTTAGTTTTTCATTTGTTCAGAAAATATTTGTCCGAATTTTCTTCAAGTCACATTGGGGAAAGAATGGTTACAAAAGAGCAAGGCAGAGTTTGTCAATGAAGAATATATTAGAATAAAAAAAAATCATAAGATGAATTAAATATAGATATATGGTTGTTTTTATATTTAGATGTAGGATTTAGTGAAAATTGATTTGTTGCTAGATTTAAGTCCAAATTGTAATAGACTAAGTAGATCAATCTTAAGTTTTCTTGTGAAATTATTCCAAACAGTAATGCATTTTTTGGTGATTGAATTTAATCCATATCTGGTTGTTATGCAAGATGGAACATAGAGGCATCCCAGTTTGGAGCCTTTTGTACTTAATGAATGAATTTCATTTATTTGTTTAAAATACTCTTGTAGACAAGGTGGGGATACCTTATTTAATGAATCATGTACAAGTAAACAATTTTGCAGTGCCGTTTGAGGATGTTGAGACTAGCATATAAAGGGTTACAATTGGCATGAAAGTCAGCAAAAGATATAGTACGAATGACCCAATTTTGCAATTTAAAACCATTTTGTTATGGATATTTGGGCTTTGTCCCCATATCTGGCAACCATAGGTGAGATGAGATGAGAAAATAGCATAATAATACAGGGATTTCAGATCTACAGCGTTAATGTAGTGCCTGGCTTTACATAACATTCCATTTGCTCTTTTCAATTTCTTGGTTAAGATTTTGCAGTGGAATCCACAATTGAGGGTTTCATCAAGGTAGACCTCCAGATATTTAATGCTTTTGGATGGAAAAATTCTGTGTCTATTCATTTTTATCGCAATTAAGTGAGATTTTATTAAGAAGTAACCAGTTATAAAGAATTTTTAAATTGGCATTAATTGATCTTTGCATGGATTTTGCAGAACTGTAAATATTAAAGAGATTCGTGTCATCCGAAAAATGAAAGACCTTGCTATTTTTTATTGCACAGTGTAGATTATTGATGTAAACAAGGAAAGGTAGTGGACCAAGAACTGAGCCCTGGGGTACACCATGCATTACTGGTTTTGTAGTAGATCTAAATCCCAGTATTGAAACATATTGTGAGCGTTTTTTTAAATATGTAGAAAACCAATCCTTTGTAAATCCTCCGGTTAACAGTGGTTAATTGTATCAAATGGCTTTCGAAGGTCTACAAAGAGAAAGTGGATGCCAGTGTCTACATCTGTACCATAATAGTTGTTACATTTTGTAGTAATTTTTTATATACAAATGTTTCAATAATTAGGGGACAGAGGAAGTAGTGTTTTTCAGATAAATATGAAAATTAAGAGAAAGTGGATGCCTGTGACTACATCTGTCCCATAATTGTTTTTATATTTTATAGTCATTTTTTATATACAAATGTAGCAACAATTATAGGACAGAGGTAGTAGTATTTTTCAGATAAATTTGAAAATTAAGAGAAAGTGGATGCCTGTGACTACATCTGTCCCATAATAGTTGTTACATTTTGTAGCAATTTTTTATATACAAATGCTGTAAAAATTATGGGACAGAGGTATTAGTATTTCCAAATAAATATGAAAATTAAGACAAAGTGGATACCTGTGACTACATCTGTCCCATAATAGTTGTTACATTTTGTAGTAATTCTTATATACAAATGTTGCAATGATTATGGGTCAGAGTCCCATAATAGTCGTTACATTTTGTAGTAATATTTTATATACAAATGTTGCAATAATTATGGGTCAGAGTCCCATAATAGTTTTTACATTTTGTAGTCATTTTTGATATGCAAATGTTGCAACTATTATGGGAAAGTTGGTGGTATTTTTCAGATAAATATGAAAATGTGTACCTAGAGAAAGTGGATGTCTGTGACTACATCTGTCCCATAATAGTTGTTACATTTTGTAGTAATTCTTATGCAAATGTAGCAACAATTCTGGGACAGAGGTAGTCATATTTTTCAGATAGATATGAAAATTAAGAGAAAGCGGATGCCTGTGACTACATCTGTCCCATAATAGTTGTTATATTTTGTAGTATTTTTTTTATATACAAAGGTTGCAATAATTATGGCACAGAGGTAGTAGTATTTTTCAGATAAATATGAAAATTAAGACAAAGTGGATGCCTGTGACTATATCTGTCTCATAATAGTTGTTACATTTTGTAGTAATTTTTATATGCAAATGTTGCAACTATTATGGGAAAGTTGGTGGTATTTTTCAGATAAATATGAAAATGTGTACCTAAGAGAAAGTGGATGTCTGTGACTACATCTGTCCCATAATAGTTGTTACATTTTGTAGTAATTCTTATATACAAATGTTGCAATAATTATGGGAGAGTGGTAGTAGTATTTTTCAGATAAATGTGAAAATTAGGAGAAAGTGGATGCCTGTGACTACATCTGTCCCATAATAATTGTTACTTTGTGTAGACATTTTTGATATGCAAATGTAGCAACAATTCTGGGACAGAGGTAGTCATATTTTTCAGATAGATATGAAAATTAAGAGAAAGTGGATGCCTGTGACTACATCTGTCCCATAATAGTTGTTACATTTTGTAGTAATCTTTATATGCAAATGTTGCAACTACTATGGGAAAGTTGGTGTTATTTTTCAGATAAATATGAAAATGTGTACCTAAGAGAAAGTGGATGCCTGTGACTACATCTGTCCCATAATAGTTGTTACATTTTGTAGTAATTTTTTATATACAAAGGTTGCAATAATTATGGCACAGAGGTAGTAGTATTTTTCAGATAAATATGAAAATTAAGAGAAAGTGGATGCCTGTGACTACCTCTGTTCCATAATAGTTGTTACATTTTGTAGCAATCTTTATATGCAAATGTTGCAACTATTATGAGACTGTTAGTGATATCTTTTAGATAAATATGAAGATGTGTAACTACGAGAAAGTGGTTGCCTGTGACTACATCTGTCCCATAATAGTTGTTACATTCTGTAGTAATTTTTTATATACAAATGCTGTAAAAATTATGAGACAGATGTATTAGTATTTCCAGATAAATATGAAAATTAAGAGAAAGTGGATACCTGTGACTACATCTGTCCCATAATAGTTGTTACATTTTGTAGTAATTCTTATATACAAATGTTGCAATGATTATGGGTCAGTCGTCCCATAACAGTTGTTACATTTTGTAGTAATATTTTATATACAAATGTTGCAATAATTATGGGTCAGTCCCATAATAGTTGTTACATTTTGTAGTCATTTTTGATATGCAAATGTAGCAACAATTCTGGGAAAGTTGGTGGTATTTTTCAGATAAATATGAAAATGTGTACCTAAGAGAAAGTGGATGCCTGTGACTACATCTGTCCCATAATAGTTGTGACATTTTGTAGTCATTTTTTATATACAAATGTAGCAACAATTCTGGGACAGAGGTAGTCGTATTTTTCAGATAGATATGAAAATTAAGAGAAAATGGATGCCTGTGACTACATCTGTCCCATAATAGGTGTTACATTTTGTAGTAATTCTTATATACAAATGTTGCAATAATTATGGGACAGAGGTGGTACTATTTTTCAGATAATATGAAAATTAAGACAAAGTGGATGCCTGTGACTATATCTGTCCCATAATAGTTGTTACATTTTGTAGTAATTTCTATATACAAATGTTGCAATAATTATGGCACAGAGGTAGTAGTATTTTTCAGATAAACATGAAAATTAAAAACAGTGGCATCCACTTTCTTTAATTTTCAATTAAATGACTAGAAAATGTAACAACTATTGTGGGACAGCTGTAGTCTCTACAGACCAGATGGGTCCAAAAGCTCCTCAGGATGGATCCCGACCGGCTGACCAAGATATCCTGTGCAACTTCTCCCAGGTATCTGAAGATACCTGAGCATGCCACAGGACCCCCGAAGGGCCGTGTTTCTCCAAACTTCGAGGCCATGGCGGTTTCGAGGCACAGATAATCCACTTTGATCTTAGCGCGTTATCGTTTCTCTCCAGTGTACATTCATACATGATTTCTAGTATCTACTTTTGGTTATAATAACAACATATTTTGTATAAATGTTTATTTGAAGTTTAAGAACCTTCACTTAAAGAAAGCATAATAATAATAAAGCCTTCAAGAACTTTATAAGGACTAAATCAAAAATTGTGTCTTATTTCCACAGCAGATGCATTGGACATCAAGTTACTATTCTGCAAATGATTCATTCAATTAGTCAAATGGGAAATTGATTATTCTCTTGATGCTCCTGGGGAAATATATCTGCTAATGTAGTAGCATTGAGTTAACGAAAATATAATTATCAAACATTGAACGTCACATACTTTATTATTCAACATTGTTACTTTGCATTATAGTCCTGAAATTTTAAATTTGTGATAATTTGGAATAATTTAATTTTCTTTCTTTTTATCAGAACATTTTTTAGCAAATCCATTCTTTGGCTGTCACATTAAACTGCTGGAACTTGAAATAAATAAATTAATTTTGGCTGAAACTTAGACTTGGAAACAATATTTCTTTATTTTGATTTCTAGGCCAAACAACAATAAAAATGAAGGAAAGAAAATTAGTCAAAATAATTTCAATGGTAAATTCACATACTTTAAAAATACTGTATATATTTTTGTTGATTTGCATGAAAATAAAACATTTTCTAGTAACATTCTCTTTTCATGTATGTTGTTAAAGTTGGTCCACATATTCACAGAATTATGATTCCTCTCTTGTGTGTGATTCCATGAGGGCACTTTGTGAAGGATAATCCACACACTGCACAAAAATATGGTTGTTGATCTCTTAAATATGAAGCCTTGGAAAATATTGTGACACTTTATTAACTCTTATATTCATGAACTGCTTGATACAGCTCTAAATGAGTGGAACCCTTCTATTAATAGAATAAAAAATAATGGAATTCTTTTGTGAAAAGAATTTTAAAACAATGTCCTAAAGATCAAAGGCAGGTAACTTTAATCAGTAGTTATTTCCCTTGATTAAAAATCCAAATTTTTTAATATGAATTTCAGAGTTAAAAAATGGTTTCTTTCCTGTATGTGTTTGCAAATTTGAATCCCATGAAAATGCCAATCCAAATATTTATTAAGTTCTCTCTTCAGTGAAGTCTCTTTTGATATTTGAACTTATTCAAAATGCTGATCATATACTTGACAAGTTACAGATTCTTTCTAGTGTATATCTCGATGAGGATTTTTCAACTGGAACTCTTAGAAAATGGCAATACACACACTTTACAATGATTTTTCTCCAGTGTGTATTCGAATGGGGTTTTTAAAAACTCACGAAAATGCTGATGTACACACTTGACAAGAAAATGGTTCCGCCTCTGCCATGTTTATTCACGTGTTTTAAAAATGTGAACTCTATGAAAATGCCGATCAATAACGTTGTGCACAAATATGGTTTTTCTCCCATGTGGTGTTTTAACAGAGAACTCTTTGAAAATGCTGATCCACACACTTGATAAGAAAATGGTTACTCTTTGGTGTGTATCCACATGTGTCTTTGCAGATGTGAACTTTTTAGAAATGCTGATCCACAAACTTGACAAGAAAATGGTTTCTCTTCAGTGTGTATTCGCATGTGGATTTTTAAACTGGAACTCTTTGAAAATGCAGAATCACACACTTGACAAGAAAATGGTTTCTCTCCAGTGTGTGTTCTCATGTGCCGTTGTAAATCCGAACTGTCTGAAAATGTGGATACACACGCTTCACAAGAAAATGGTTTTTCTCCAGTGTGTATTCGCATGTGGGTTTTCAAATGTGAACTCTGTGAAAATGCTGATCTACAAATTTGACAAGAAAATGGTTTCTCTCCCGTGTGTATTCGCATGTGCTGTTTTAAACTTGAACTCTGTGCAAATGCTGATCCACAAACTTGACAAGAAAATGGTTTGTCTCCCGTATGTATTCGCATGTGAGCTTTCAAATTGGAATGATCTGAAAATGCTGATCCACACACTTGACAAGAAAATGGTTTCTCTCCTGTGTGGGTACGCATGTGGTCTTTTAAATGTGAATTTGCAAATGCTGATCCACACACTTGACAAGTAAATGGTTTCTCTCCTGTGTGTGTTCGCATGTGTCTTTTCATACTGGAACTTGTTGAAAATGTTGATCCACACATTTTACAAGAAAATGGTTTTTCTCCCGTGTGTGTTTGGATGTGCTTTTTTAAACTGGAACTCTGTGCAAATGCTGATCCACACACTTTACAAGAAAATGGTTTTTCTCCCGTGTGTGTTTGGATGTGCTTTTTTAAATATGAACTCCTTGCAAATGCGGATCCACACACTTGACAAGAAAATGGTTTCTCTCCAGTGTGTATTCGCATGTAATTTTTTAAATCAGAATGCACGGGAAATGCTGATCCACGAACTTGATAAGAAAATAGTTTCTCTCCAGTGTGTGTTCGCATTTGCCGTTGTAAATCTGAACTGTCTGAAAATGCAGATCCACATGCTTCACAAGAAAGTGTTTTTTTTCCAGTGTGTATTCGCATGTGGGTTTTCAAATGTGAACTCTGTGAAAATGCTGATCCACAAACTTGACAAGAAAATGGTTTCTCTCCTGTGTGTGTTCGCATGTGATTTTTTAAACTTGAAGTCTGTGAAAATGCTGATCCACACTCTTGACAAGAAAATGGTTTCTCTTTCGTGTGTATGTGCATGTGTCTTTTCAAATGGGAACTTTTTGGAAATTCCGATCTGCACAATTTGGAAGAGTACGGCTTCTCTCTAGTTTGTGTTTCCATGTTTACTTTGAAATGTGAATTTTGTAAAAATGCTGATGTACAAACTTTGCAAGAATAACGACTGTCCCGTTCTTGTGTTTATGTGTCACTATTTAGATATGACCTCTGTCAAAATGCAGATCAACACACTTTGTAAGAATACAGTTTCCCTTAGGTATGGGTTTGCAAGTGTCTTTCCAAATTTGAAAATTGTTGTTCTCTCTTCCCATTGATATCTGTGAATGAAGAAAAAGAATGACTTTTTATATTTCAATATTCTTATTGTTTCTCCAAAGATAAAATCATGTACAAGACTGCATGATGACAAAATATGACACTTGTACAGTGCTTTTCTGTTGCTTAACTCTGCTTTCTTTGTAGCTATTTTTTCAACAATCAACATTATTATGTATTGAACAAACAATATAGAAATTGTATAGATTGACTGAACAATCCCAACAAGTTGACCGAATTGGGACAACACTTGAAATACAACGATTTATACCATTAAAACTAAAGATGTTTTCTGCTGTGATTATAAAAATTTGCTTGGAAGTATTTATTTCCTGAAACATCTGAAATTGTTTAACATATGGCAGGTATCAGCACTGGTTCTGACATTAAATAACAATCCTTCTTCAATAATTTAAAACTTATTTCTTATTGATTTGGGACAGAAATCGGTCTAAAGATTGGTGTATTAGAAAAGATATTATTTGTTATCATTTCAAACCAGAATTAGACTGTTTAAAAAATTACTGCTTATATTTTTTATTGGTAATTTCATCATCAAACACACCAACCATGTTCTTTATAGTGTTTAAAATTTAAAAACCAAGTAATTTCATATCCTCCATAAATCTGTCCAGCCATTGCAATTCTATGAAACATAATGACTTTAACCAAATTAACAAGAAATATTACTTTTGGATTAAATAAAATGAAAGGCTATGTTTGACAATCTTTATCATAATTTGTGAACTGTCATTCCATAACAAGAACAGAAAGAGAAAGAAAGGGTGTAATGTGATTTATTTACCAGCAGCTGTGATATCATAAGAGAATGATTATTGTGATAAAACTTTTTTTCAATAGTGATTTAAGTGAGGAGAAACTTTTTAAGGGGACATAAGTGAGGGGGAATTTTCCTTTAACGTATCAAAAGTAAAGGGAAACTTTTCCACTTTTAGGAGTCAAAAGACTAATACTTTCTACAACCTGATTGATACATTACTTTACTATACACAGATATATTTTTGATTCTTGAAGTCTTAACACAGATGTCAATATTGTGACTATAATGTTGTGACTACAAAAACCAAGATGAGGACACCAGTTCAAGTATGTCAGTGTATAATAATGATAATTCTTCATCTCAGGAATTCAGACAGAAATAAAACAGTTGTTTCATTGGTCAGGTTGCAATTCATTGAAAGATCAAAAGGAACAAGGCAACATAAGCATTGCTACATCAAAACCTGCACTAATCAAAACCACACTATCTTAGTTGCTAGAAGGAATTGATAGCTTCATATAAATAAGATCACCCTAGCACTATGCTACTATTTATTAGACATTAACAAATCACAATATGACATTTAAACCTTATCTAACCCAAGCTTTTTTTTTCTTAGTGAATATTTGACTTAATCAAATCTGGCACTTCTAATCAATGATGGTCCCACCTCAAAAAATAGAAAACAATTTTTTTTCCGGGAGTAATCTTTGTTCTTTCAATCCATAAGACCTTCCTTTCCTCATAGTGTTTATCAGTTTAGAAGAAGGTTTATTTTAAGGTTTTAAATGGGGGTTCTATTTGCAATATAACTATAATGATAAACTTGACCCTTAATTTTGTACGGAAGTACAGCTTCATAGTATTTGGTTACTTCCCTCATGAAGGGTGTAAAATCTTTTTTCATAAGTAATTTTTGTGATTTCATCAAAGTTTTAGGATGAGCCTATGTAGCCAGTCTTCTAAAATCTGGATGAAAGCACAAAAAATTGCTTGCAAAATTAAAATGTCGTTTGAAAAAGCAAGATGATTTTAAAAAAAATTTAAAACAATGTTTTAAAAATAAAGCAAAAAGAAATTTATTTAAATTAACAAAAGAAATAAGATAATTCATAAAATAACGAGGGGGAAATATTTGAGCTAAGCTGTACTTCCACACGAATGGCAGAAAGTAAGAGTCTAATTTAGCATTATAGTTACATTGTAAATAGATCCCCCATTTAAATTAATTAACTTTTTTAAAAGAGGAAAGGAAGGTCTAATGGAATGAAAGTATGAAAAGTTACCTGCAAAAACTTTTTTAGCCAATCTTTTATTTTAGGTGAGTGCGAATTTAACCATTGACAAAATTGACTACGGATGCACAAAATGGACAAAAACAGACAGAGATAGGGAACAGAATTGATTGCAATAGTCCATGGGCCAGGGGAAATATTGGTACCAAAAGTGGTACTAAATAATGATTGTTATGAGTCTTTATTTAGGGGTGCCAAAGCTATGTCCAAAAATGCTTGATGGACATGCCAGATGCCCAACTAAAGCGGCCATTTTGAATTTCAAAATGAACGACTGTGAATGTACATTTCTTCTAATTATGATTAAGTCATTGTGCATGGAACTGTCCCAAAATTTAATCACATCTTCCATAGCCTATTTCCCACCGTTCCATAAAGATTTTTATTGAAAATTCATTGAGAACTTTTGGAGATATCGTGTGGACAGACTGGAGCAAATATAGAAAGGTACAAAAAAACCCACAAAAATATCTCTCAATCACAAACAAACTGCTGGATTCACCCTAATATTTAATCACATGTTATGTAATACATGCCTTACTTTTCCACAAAATCTCATTGAAATTCATCAAGAACATTTGGAGATATCGCATGGATAGATAGGAGTGAATACAGAAATTTATGGAGTAAAAAAAAGGGAAAAATATCTCTCAATCAAAAAACAAATTACTGGATTCATCCCAAAGTTCAATCACATCTTACATAATATGTGCCTTACTCACATCTTACATAATATGTGCCTTACTCTTCCACGAAATTTCATTGAGAACTTTTGGAGATATCATGTGGATAGACAGGAGCAGATACAGAAATGTAATTTAAAAAAAACACAAAAATATCTCCCAATCAAGGAAAGATTCCTGGATCCGTCTCAAAATTTAATCACTTCTCCCTTACAATGTGGCTCACCCTTCTACAGAATTATTGTTTCATAAATTTCTGTATTCGCTCCTGTCTGTCCACGCGATATCTCCAATAGTTCTCAATGAATTTCAATGAAATTTTGTGGAAGGTCAAGCGACATCGTAAAGACAACAGGTTAAACATTAATCAAGGGGATGTCACAGTCATCAACTGTACTGTCACATTCATCGATTGTGGGGAGAGGAAAACTGGTATAGGAAGGCATGAAACCAAAAGAGACAGAAGGGAAATTCAATATGATGGTACATATGTTTGTGTATGAAGCAAAATTAATTTGTTTGACCAAGAAAGAAGAAAAATTCAGCTTTCACTTACTCAGTCTGTTGATACTTTTGTTTGTGACCAGAAAACACGTCTTTCTTCTCCAAATTGCAAGAGTCAACTACTAGATTCAGACTTTTCTGACACTTGAGGCCAGGGTTATCAGATAGTTGGAGATGTTTTTTGGCCCAAAACAGACAAAGAAATGGCAAAAAGTGGCCAATTTTCATACTCCGCAGACATGTACAAAACCAAAATGCACTGTTAAATTTAGTAACACTTAGTGTACCAATACACAAAATTTTGGCTACTGGCCCACAGAGTACTGTTATGATATACTGCCACGAAAAGGTTATTCCAGGGTCAAACACCTGTGCAGAAATGTAAGTGACCTGGTCACCTTAGGAAATAGGTATATGCGTGGGTGTCCAACAAACAGGATGTGGTAAGCGAAATGACACCTGCGTGGGCATTAGAGAAACCTATAAAGCAGACCCGAACACAGAGCAGACCCGGACAGAAAACCTGAGACCCAAAAAGCAGAGGACAGAGACCCAGCCAGGAGGCAGACCGCCTAGGGCTGGGAAGGCATGAGACCAAGTTCCCCTGTTGGGAATGGTCTCTCGGCACCCATCATCCCTCTCCCACTCTTCAGCCGACGAAGATGTATGCTATGAAATAAAAATTGTCCAGATTTTTACAAGCAAGTCTTCGAGACTAATTATTTACTTAATTCAATTATTCATTCATTTAATCTGATTTTATTTGTCAATATTATTATTTATTTAAACATTATTATTTAATATAAAAAACTTGACGAAGAACAAACTCATTTGTCCTACAAGTCCGTCAAATATTGAGAAACAACATAATTCAATATAAAATAAATTAGGTATTTTTAAAAAAGGTTTTCAGTATTGATTTCTATTACGCTTTTTAAAATTTATTTATTAGTCATTTTTATTTATTTATTAATATATCAATATTTATTATGTATTACCAAAAACTGGACGAAAATTTGATTTTGATTAGTTTTCTATTCATTCATACGATTTTTGTAATCAAGTCTTGTTCATTTCGTGCATCCGTAGTCGATTTCGTCAATGGTTAAATTCGCACACACCTAAAACAAAAGATTGCCAATCTTTTTCCTATTTGTTTTAGGCCGAACCGCCGTTGATCAAAAACTTCAACCAAAGCAATCAGATAACAAATTTAATTCATTTGTTTTTCAACTTACCTTTTAAATGTAAAATTCTAACGAGAAAAGACAACAAAGGAAGAGAAAATAGTTTTCAAGTGTTGTTTGTTCAAATTTGGTCGACTTGTTTGGATTTCTCAGTCAATTTACAAAATTTCTGTCTCCTTCATTCAATTCACAGCAATAATGTTGAAGTTGGAAGGAAAAACGATACAAACGTCAAATTATCTTGAATAAATGTATCGTCTGGATGACAAAACACAAAGGGAAACAATAGGCGGTGATGAACATCATTTCGTCTCTCGTGTAAAAAAAGAGACGAACGGAAACACTTTTCTCCCTAAAATAAAATTGTTTTTCTTTTTCTCAAACGCAGTTGAACCTCTCTAATCCGGCAACCATGAGACCTGACCATTGCCGGATCACAAAAAATGCCGAAAATATTATTTTTTTTCATGCTGTAATAATTGTTAGCAGTTTATCGATTTTTAACAATTTTTTCTAATAGTGCGGAAAATCGGGCAATTGTTACCTTTCACGGTTCAAAATGGCCACCGTACCAGCGGCAGAATAACAGACGCTGTCGACGATAACCCCGACACGAAAAAAACCTAAAAAGCATTAACTCTGCAGCACGAACGGCGACCATTTTGAAAAGGGAAAGTTAACAATAGCCGAAAATAGAATATATTATTTTTATTTAACATAAATTATATAATATCAAATGAAAATTATTTGTGTTTCTGTTTGTTTACGCTTTTTGATTGGTTGTATTGAAGTTAATTTATGAGATTCAGAAAAAATAAAAAATTCTAAAATAAACACCAAAAAGTTATTGAATATAAATATCTTCGATTCGGTTTCAAACCATGGTTAGGTTTTACCGTTTTACACCTTTTAAGCCTTATTTAATCCTAGACAACCCTTTCGGTGTTGTAATATTTTGTTTATTCTTGAACACTATAACTTTCTAGCTTTGTTTCTTGTTTTACTTAGCCTCTTGTTTGCTAGAAAGAATTGATAGCTTCATATTAATAGGATCACCCTAGCATTATGCTAGTATTTATTAGACACAAATGACATTTCAACCTTATCTAACCCAAGACAAACCTTTCAATGTTGTAATATCTTGTCTATTCTGTAATGTAACTTTCTAGCTGTGTTTCTTGTTTTACTGAGCCTCTTGTTTTTTAGAAGGATACATGTATTAGCTTCATATTAATAGGATCACCCTAGCATTATGCTACTATTTATTAGACACTTTCAACAATTGAATAAAATTATATAAATTCTTTTAACAATTTAATAAACTGATTTTTCATACAAAATACTTATAATTAGGAAACATACTATAATATTACTTTTCCATCAATATCTTACCTTGTCTGTCCATCCATCTGTGTTAGCATAACTCAAAGGACGGCTAGAGCTATGGCCGCCAAATTGGCTGTGCTCATTAATGGGACCCCAGAGCATGTTTTAGCATTTTAGTTTTTGAAAATTAAAAAAAATAAGTGTGTGTGTAAGTTGGAAGAGGTATATGTATTTACTTGTGTCTGTCTGTTCACAAAATTTCTCAATGAATTTCAATGACAATTTGGTGGAAGGGTGTGCCATAGGCTAAGGAAGAATTGATTAAATTTTGTGGCGGATCCAGAAATTTGTTATAGTTGAATTATACCTATATATAAACTGATTTTCTTTCAGTTTTAGTGACAGTAGCATTGGCATAGGTATGCACTCTCTGAGTGCTTTCTAGTCTTTCTCCTATTCTGGGAGAGATAATTAACTTTAACTAGTTCATCCCCATGAAAATTCACAAATATATTTGAATTTCTAGATGATTTTTTTTCTTAGAAAAGAAACTGCTGAACTCGTTTCAGTGTAAGAGTTCATTGTTTCAAATTGTGAGTAGGAGATATTTTTATCAGCAAAAAAGTTACCTTTAAGTGGAAGAATCCATGGTTACGGACAAAGAAACAGAATAAATCACACTGTTCATTATATAAGTGGATTTTCATCACTAAGCAGTATAAGAGTTACCTCCCTTTCACTTTTAGGAAATTTCAATTTTATTCATAAAAGAGTTCCATTATTTTTTATTCTGTTCATAGAAGAGAGAAACCATCATTTAGGAGCGGTATCCAGTGGTTCATGAATTTAAGAGTTAATATAATTTTTTATTTATTTTGGGACCGACTGATTTTGACAACAATAACTGTTTGATAACATTATCCATGATTATAATAAACAACTTTTCCTGTATTTAGAAATTTGCAAATATTAAAACCTTGTACACAGGGCATGAAACAACGTATGAATTAGACAAATTATGTTTATAATATATATATATAGAGATTTGTCATATGTTCCATAGATAATTATTATTATTACTAACTGGATGAAGTATATGAGGTCTGTCCGGAATAGCCTACCCACACACTCATCCCAACCACTTATACCGATACTGAACTATCAATGTTTATTTTAGCATGAAATTAGATATGTATTATTTTTTATGAATCTTATAAATGAATCTTATTGTGTGATGAACATGGCTTTACTGGGGGGATATCTTGTCTAACGAATCTACTTATTACACTTGAAGAGTGGACTAAATTGTATGATGAGGGTGTTCCTTTTGATGTGTTATACCTAAATTTCAAGAAAGCCCTCAAATCAGTTCCTCATTGTAGACTGATCTACAAACTGCAAAGATGTGGCATAGCAGGCAAACTAATTTGTTAGCTGGAAGACTTCCTGCGGGGTAGGAAACAGAGTGTCTGTGTGAAGGTGTGTAATTAGTGGTGTGCCACAGGGGTCAGTGCTTGGAACAGTACTATTTTTAATATTTATTAATGAACTACCAGAGGGGTGCATACAATATCACTAAAATATAAAATCTTTGCAGATGATACCAAATTGTACCACCCAGTCTTGTCGCTGGTTGACCAAGTAAGATTACAGGAGGACCTAGATAAATTAATGCTATGGTCAAGAGAATGGTTATTAGCTTTTGATGAAGATAAATGTAAGGTGTTACACGTAGGAAATAGAAATCCGTGTTACAATTACTTTATGAACGGAAATATACTAGATATTATAAATGATGAAAAGGATCTTGGTATCATAGTAACTGATAAACTATCATTCTCCAGGTATATTGCCAGTGCTGTGGCTAAGGCAAACAGGGTACTAGGACTGATTAAGCATACCTTTTCATATATAGACAAGACTTATGTCCGTTTACACCTAGAGTACTGTGCACAGGCCTGGTCACCGTACTTGGAGAGAGATAAAAGTATTTTAGAAAAAGTCCAGAGACGAACAACTAAGTTAGTACCGGAATTAAAAAGTATGAGTTATGAGGATAGGCTATAAGGGTTAGGGTTAACATTGGGGAAACTTAATAGAAATGTTTAAGATTATGGGTGATTTAGAAGTAGTAAACCCTGATGTATTTTTTACTAGAAGGGGGTAAGGCCCTAGATATTGTGTAAAGATGATTGTTATGATGTGTGCTTGTATACACAAATTGTATACTTTTTTTTCACACTAAAATAAAATGTTAAAAAAAAATATTTTGACTGTGTACTTGAAGTTTTCTTGTAAAATGCTCAACACCAAGCTTCATGTTTCTGGCTGTTGCTTTTTAGGCTTAACCGATACAAACTGATAACATACCCTGTTAGAAACCTGGTGGAATTCCCTTTCTAATGATATATATATATTATATATATCCACTGAGAATTAATTCTACAATCCATAAAATTTGGACTATGCTGAATACATAGCTTCATATTTGAGCTGTAACTTTTGAAGCTCAATAGATACAAATTGACAAGATTGAAAGCTGAGGAAATCTTCTTTCTAACAATATATATAGAGAGCCATGCATAGGGTTGCTAGTGGGGTCATTTGGCCTGGGCCTACGATTTGGAGGGGGCCTACTCCAGACACCTTGATCATATTTTTTTGAATAGTAGATGTGGGAACAAGGAAGTGGTAGATATATAAATGATATAACAATATTGCCCAGACAAATAAAAAAAAAGAATTTGTGACACTTTGTCATCATAATATACTTCTAAAACCCTCAGAATTATAAATGTTTTGGGACCGACTGATTTTGATAACATTATCCATGATTATAATAAACAACTGTATTTAACAATTTGCAAATGTTAAAACCTTGTACACAGGGCATGAAGACAATATATAAATTAGACAAATTCTGTTTATTGAGACTTGTCATATGTTCTGTAGATAATTATTATTGTTGTTAACTGGAGAGGTATACAAAGTCTGTCCAAAAAGTATCCAGCCATTTAACATTAATGAAAAAATAGCCTACCTAGGGAAGTGGTGCCTAAGTACCTTTCAAAGGACTCCTGCTGGGACCTCACACGGGATTGCCATCAGCTGCCTCATCCCATCCAGAGTCTGGTTGTCAACAGCGATTTTAGCTTTAGGAAAAGCCAAAAGTCACGGTGAGCCAAATCTGGACTGTAGGGTGGGGACAGATGTAGGTGATGCAAGGTATTGCCAAAATAACTTGCACGAGACGTGAAAAATGGGCACACTGCATACAAGCTCACACAGTGCTGACTGAGTAACCCCAAAGAAGAGTGTCTGTTCACACATCAATATGTGTGGCAAAAATGTATGAAATGTAACAACAATTATAGGACAGGGGTAGTAGTATTTTCCAGATAAATCTTATTATGTGTACCTAGGAGAAAGTGGATGACAGTGACTACATCTGTCCCATAATAGTTGATACATTTAGCGTATTTCTTTACATGCAAATGTAACAACTATTATGAGACAAAGGTAGTAGTATTTTTCAGATAAATATGAAAATGTGTTCCTAAGAGAAACTGAAATGAGTACTGATGCTCTTAGATCATTAGCATGTAGTATTTTTCATACATCAAATTAATTTGCAGTTAACTTTCAATTTTATATAGGAAAAAATATACATTAAGACATTGCATGCATGTGCCTATCGGTGGCCCTGGTTTAATATGTAGTGGAGCACATTTCTATTTTGTTAATTATTTTAGTTGCCACCCCCGTATAAAGGCATTCATTGCACCCTTCGAACAATCAGAACTTATTGCATTGTGAAATTGGCATAATGCATTGATTACCTACACATACAACCTGCAGTAACTTCGTGAACATTGAGGATATTTTCTTGGGTTTCTCACCTGAAAACATCAATGTTGCTATTTTGAACATAAAATGTCTTATAGGTATTCTGTATTGTGTCTAGTTTAATGGATGAACCAGTGAAAAATTCAAGTTAGAGCATAGTAAATATTAAGGATATTTTCTTGCATTTCTTACCTGAAAATATTAATCCTATTTAATTGTATTGTGTTGATTTGTAAATCACTGAAAATGCTGAGTCACACATTTCACATATACATGTTACCTTTCCAACCTTGTATTTACTGAAAATATAGATCCACACATTTCATTATTACAAAAGATAAAGCTATATTTGCATTCAATGAAAATTCCTTGTATGAAGAAAGTACCTTTTATTGTAGGTTTTTATGGGCTGTTTTTTAAAAGAAAGTTAAATTATACTTGTTCATTATTTTATTCAAATACAGTGGTATCTCTCATAAAAACTTATCCCTAAAAGTTGTATTAACAACTTTATTTTTGTTACATGTTAAAATTTCATGATTCTGTATGAAGAGTTTTCATGTTGCTATTTTAACTAGTTTCATAGATGAACCAAGAGTATTTTGATGTAAGGCAGAATCAGTGGCATTGTATCTAGTTTCATAGATGAACTAAGAAAATGGTTAGTTATTGGTGTGTATCCAGATGTGAACTTTTGGAAATGCTGACCAACACACTTGTCAAGAAAATGGTTCATCTCTAGTGTGTATTCGCATGTGTGTTTTCAAATGTGAACTCTGTGAAAATGCTGATCCACAAACTTGACAAGAAAATGGTTTCTCTCCAGTGTGTGTTCGCATGTGCTTTTTTAAATCGGAATTCACAGGAAATGCTGATCCACAAATTTGACAAGAAAATGGTTTCTCACCAGTGTGTATTCGCATGTGGGTTTTTAAACTGGAACTCTTTGAAAATGCAGCTCCACACACTTGACAAGAAAACGGTTTCTCCCCAGTGTGTGTTCGCATGTGCTGTTTTAAGTCTGAACTGTCTGAAAATGCAGCTCCACACGCTTCACAAGAAAATGGTTTTTCTCCAGTGTGTATTCGCATGTGCTTTTTCAAATTTGAACTCATTGAAAATCCTGATTTACACACTTGACAAGAAAATGGTTTTTCTCCAGTATGTATTAGCATGTGAGTTTTTAAACGGGAATTCACTGAAAATGCTGAATCACACACTTGACAAGAGAATGGTTTCTCTCCTGTATGTTTTTGCATGTGCAATGTTAAACTTGAACTATCTGAAAATGCTGTTCTACACACATGACACGAAAATGGTTTCTCTCCTGTGTGTGTTCGCATGTGCTTTTTTAAGGCTGAACTCTGTGAAAATGCAGATCCACAAACTTGACAAGAAAATGGTTTCTCCCCTGTGTGTATTCGCATGTGAGTTATCAATTGTGAACTCTGTGGAAATGCTGATCCACAAAATTGACAAGAAAATGGTTTCTCTCCTGTATGTATTCGAATGTGGGCTTTCAGATTGGAAATATCTGAAAATGCTGATTTACACACTTGACAAGAAAATGGTTTCTCTCCAGTGTGTGTTCGCATGTGCACTTTTAATGTTGAATTGTGTGAAAATGTTGATCCACACACATGACAAGAAAATGGTTTCTCTCCAGTGTGCATTTGCATGTGGGTTTTTAAAATGGAATGATCTGAAAATGCTGATCTACACACTTGACAAGAAAATGGTTCCTCTCTTGTGTGTGTTCGCATGTGTCTTTTCAAATTGAAACTCACTGAAAATACTGATCCACATACTTCACAATGAAATGGTTTCTCTTTTGTGTGTATCCACATGTGTTTTCTCAAATTGGAACTCTTTGAAAATTCTGATCCGCACAGTTGGCAAGAATAGAGTTGCTCTCTACTGTGTGTTTCCATGTGCACTTTGAAATGTTAATTTTTAAAAAATGCTGATGTACAAACTTTGCAAGAATAAGGACTGTCCCCTTGTGTTTGTGTGTCACTATTTAGATATGAACTCTGTCAAAATGCAGATCAACACACTTTGCAAGAATACATTTTCTCTTCGGTATGGGTTTGCATTGTCTCTTTTCAAAGTTAAAAATTGTTGTTCTCTCCTATTATTGAAATCTGTGGATGAAGAAAAAATATTATTTTTAAAAAAGAGAAGACTCATGTATTATTTTGCAATTATAAAATTGTAATAACTCAGTTTGTGTTTCATTGAACTGCAACATATAAAGTCATAAATAAATTTTGTATATTACTATTCAACAAATTTAATGTTGCAATAGACTGATTCTTGTTGTGCATTGTTATCAAACTATTTTCTGAAAGATAACATTGGGAAGAAATAAGAAAATCTTATCATTGCATTTGTTTTATCAAGATAATGAACAATTATTCAATCCAGAGAAGCAAGAAAAAATAAAGATTTCAGAATTAACTGTTTATTTCTATTTAAAAGCTACATTTAATCCTTTACAAGCCAAAAAGAAATTATTTTCCAAAAGATGAAATTATATACAACACTGCATAGAAATCTGCTTAGTCATCAAGACAAAATATTTGAATTTTGCTGAAATTACCCATAAAGCAAATGTCTAAATGTTTTTCATTTAAATAAAATGTTCATTTTTCAATGTGTTGATGCATATATATGTAGAATGGAGTCTGTTCATTTTAAAAACATAGAAAAACTCCCAACAGTCTGGTAATGTGGTAATAGACTGATTCTTGTTTACTGCTAAGTTCAGCATTGTTATTAAACTATTTACTAAAAGATAAAAACGGGGAGAAATAAGAAACTCTCATCAAAGCTAATTTTATCAATTTAAAGAAATTTGTTTCATTAATATAACCAAGATTTATTCAATCAAGAGAAGCAAGCAAAAATAAAGTGTTAAATAAAGATTCCATATTTAACTGTTTATTTCTAGTTAAAAGTTACAGTTAATCCGTTACAAGCCAAAAAGAAATTATTTCCCAAAAGATGAAATTATATACAACACTGCACAGAAATCTGCCTTTTTCTTTGTTATCAAGATAAACTATTTCCACCTGACAATATGACACTGGCATGGTGCTTTTCTGTTGCTTAATGCTGGTTTTTTTCCAGCAATCAACATCAATATTAACAAGCAATACAGCAATCATGTGAATTGATTGAACAATCCCAACAAGTTGGCCAAATTAGGACAGCTCTTAAAATACACATGAAGTTGTACAAAGATTTATACCATTAAATCTAAAGTTGTTTTCTAATTTGATTAAACAAATTTGTTTGGAAGTACTTATTTTCTGAAACAGCTGAAACTACTAAACTTACGGTAGGTATCAGCACTGGTTCTGACATAAAATGACAATCCTCCTGAATAATAATTTGTTTTAATTTCATTTACAAATATTTTTAATTTTAAAACAAAACAAAAATTTGAGTTGAGTACATCAGCGATATGTGCCATAATATTCTCATGGGTGTCTTCACCATACCTTTGACGCCAGAGAAATTCTTGTATATATGAGGGGAGCGTACTAGAATGCACCCCAGGCATACATTTAAATTTTTTTTTATTCAGTTTTTCCACATTGGTTCCACAAGCATTCATATGAGCACCTATCGGGAACACTGTGTTATTATTTTAATATGATGGAATTGTTTGGCACGGTTATTGTTTTGGATAACACCAGGATAATTTCAAACTGAACCCATTGTTCAATCCACAAGGGTAGACTGTTCTCATTCCACTGTCCATGCAAGGGAATATCTCATATTAGTTATTCAATTCCTCTTTGTGATGCTGCTTTTGCTGCTGATTGATGGATTTTATTGTCAGACACAGGGATTGAACTCCAGACCACCAGATAAACTGCATACACTCAACCAACATCTATATCTATTGTCCTGCAGGACAATCAGGTGGCGAAATGAAGCACTGGTCCAGTGTACAATGGCCAAAACCTTGTGACTATAACAACCAAGATGAGGACACCAGTTCAAGTAAATCAGTTTATAATAATGATAATTTCTCATCTCAGACAGAAATAAAACAGTTGTTTCATTGGTCGGGTTGCAATTCATTGAAAGATGAAAAGGAACAAGGGCACATAAGCATACTTGATACTTATGGGCTTCCATACATGCTCAATGGCTTGACAAATTAACAAAACAACTAGAAAAGATAATAATTGAAGTTTGTTATCTCGGCTTCTTTGATATTTTAATAACGGTGACAGGAAAAGCTTTGTAGGCCTGGCCGAGGGTGTGCATGGCCCCCCTCCTGTAGCTTTTCCTGTCACTGTTATTAAAATGTTTTAAAGTAGAAGTTGGGGTTAAGATTTGGATATACAGGTGTACCTTGATGAGTGCAGTTAATTTGTTCCAAAATTTTCTGTACTATTCAAAACAGCACTGTTCAAGTCTTATTATAATTTAATGTGTTTTTTTCAGTTTATGCTTAGTTACAATAATTTATACAGCAATAACTTAACCGTAATATATCAAAACCAGCACAATACCAAATTTCTAAAAATGTAACAAAAAATTCTTTTAAACTTAACCTATTTTTTCACAAATAAGGAAGTAACTGAAAGGAACTAAGGGAAATAACCGAATACTTCTGTATGACGAACAGAAAGTAACAGTCCAGTTTAGCATTATAGTTACATTGTAAATAAAACCCATCTCCTAAAAGTTTTAAAAATTAATTTTCCTCAAAACTGACAAATTTACGGAAGTAACTAAGGCCTTATGGATTGAAAGCTCAAAAAAATTACTTGCAAAACATGTTTTTATCAAATATTAGATTTAATTAAATCTGGTCCTTTTGACCAACGATGGTCCCATCACAAAACTTTTTTTTTTGTTGAGTAATTTTTGTTCTGTCAATCCATAAGACCTTCCTTTCCTCAGGGAATTTGTCAGTTTTGAAAAAAGTTAATATTTTAAGGTTTTAGATGGAACAAGGTTTCTATGTACAAAGTAACGATAATGATAAACTGGACCCTTACTTTCCGCCATTCATACAGCTTTGTAATATTTGAATACTTCTGTTGTGAAGGTTATGAACATTTTCTCACAAGTAATTATTGTGCTTTCATTATGGTTTTAGGGGAGCCTACTAATCCACTAATAATGTAACTTCACCACACAAATTGCAACAAAAACAAACTCAGTGCATTTTGTTTCCTCAATGAGAGAAAAAACATCTTCAAAAATTGTATGAAGGGAAAGTTTTGAAAATCGTCTAAATATGATCTTACCAAAAATGCTTTTTAGCCATATTAATCCTGGCGCTGTAATAGTGCCCCATAGGAATTTTTGAGTTGATTGATTGTTTTGTTTAACGGCACATCAACCCTTGGTGGGTCATTTAGTGCCGAATTCAGTAGGGGGGGAGGGGGATCACATGTCCCCGTGACTAGAGACTTGAGTGGGGAGAATCCAAAATCCCTGTCACTGAGACAAATGCCACGAGGACCGAGATAAAGGGAGGGGGAAGGTGTGGAGATCCCAAAAGCTTCTCAGGATGAATCCTGAGCATGCTAATGGTGATCGCCTCCCGACCAGCTGGCCAAGATATCCTGTGCAACTTCTCCCAGGACGACACCCTAGCATGCCATAAGGATCACTGAAGGGCTGTGGTTTTGAAGAACAGATACTACACTTTGATCTTAGCCAAATGGACAAGTTCCTTCCCTACCATTTTTGAGTTGACTAATGAAACAAATTGGACATGCTAGAGGGACCTTCAGTAAGAATATCTTGGGTAGACATTCCAGATCAGTTGCAAAAAAATATTAGCACCATTTTTCATAATTGTTTCATCCTTGACAGAAAAAAAATAAAATGTCATAAATTCTTGTTTTATAATGGAGGTGTTTCATTTTAAAACAAGGGTTTATGACATTTGATTGTAAATAGCTCGAAATGACTTGCTCCGAGGTTTGTCTGTAAACTTTACTCAGCATAAAATTTCCTTTCCAACGATATACAATATGCCCATATTTGATGAAATCTTTTTTTCTGACGAGCAAAAATCTGCCATTATGAAAAATGGCGCTAAAACTATTTTTTCAACTGATCTGGAATGTCTATCCAAGATATTCTTCTCACTGAGTCTCTCTAGCATGTCCAATTGATTTCATCAGTCAACACAAAAATTCCTACAGGTCTCTTATTATAGCGCCAGGACTAATATGGCTAAAAAGGCATTTTTGGCAGGATCAAATTTTGGTGATTATCAAAACTTTCCCTTCATACAATTTTTGTAGACGTTCAGAACATACTAAGGACACACAATCAATTGAGTTTGTTTTTGTTGCCATTTGTGCGAGGTTGACCCATAATTTTGTGTAAAATGCCTGGACTATATGCAGACCTGCCTCTAAAGCTTTGATGAAAGCACAAAAAATTGCAAAATTGTTATTTTTAAAATGTCATTTGAAAAAGAAAGATAATTTTGTTTTAAATTTAAAACAATGTTTTAAAAGTCAAGCAAATTATTTTTTTCTTTAAATTGATGCTAAAAAGATACAAAAAAATAATAAATTCCTAACAAGGGGAAAATATTTGATGTAAGCTATACTTCCACATGAATGGCAGAAACTAAGGGTCTAATTCAGCATTATCGTTACATTGTCAATAGAAAAGCCCCCCCCCACATCTAAAAACCTTAACTTTTTTCAAAACTGACAAATTCCCTGATGAAAGGAAGGTCTTATGGATTGAAAGCACAAAAGATTACTTGCAAAAAATCAACTCTATTCCCTATCCGCATTTGTTTCTGTTCATTTTATTCATCCGTAGTCGATTTTGTCAATGGTTAAATTCAGAATCATATAAAACAAAAGATTTTCCCTCAACAAATTTTCGCAGGTAATTTGTTGTGGCAATCTTTTGTTTTAGGTGAATGAGTGCGAATTTAACCATTGACAAAATCGATTACGGATGCACAAAATGGACAGAAACAAATGCAGATAGGAAATAGAGTTGATTGCAACTTATCAAACATTAAAACTAATTATTTATTCAATTCAATATCTATTATTTAATATTATTTATTTACTCTTTTATTTATTTAATATTTATTAACAAAACACAAACTCATTTAAATATTTGTCCCTGGTATCCCACTTATTCCGTCAAAATACACGTGGGAAATAAAATAAATAATATTAAAAAAAAAAGGTTTCTGTATTAACTTATTTAGTTTTTTATTATCTAATCATATTATTAGTCATTTATTAACCATTTTAGCACTATAGCTTTTTTGACTATATAGCAAAAAACACTATTTAAAAATTTGTTATTTATTTATTTAATTACATTTTTAGGTCGATATATCGGCCGTGTATTGTTTTTGGCTCCGTTATCGAGTCCGATATATCGGCCTGGCAGTGCTATAAGGGTTAAGGCAATGCAACCTTAAAAGGGAGAAACATTGCTAAACAAAGAAATTAAATGAACGTTTTACTTACTTTTTTCTCTCTCTTGTCGTCTGAGTTGTGTTACTTAAGGAAATGCAACATTAGATTAAAGGGAGAAACTATAAAACTTTAAATAAACTTACATTTTCTGGGTTAAATCTTCTTTAAAAAAAGAACTCACTATTTTATTTACAATCGATGCAAAAATATGTTGTAAAGAGCGGGTTTCAAGGGAGATAATAGAAACAATGAAAGCACTATTTTTTACATTTTTATCTATTTAATTACATTTTTAAGCCGATATATCGGCCGTGTAGTGTTTTTGGCTCCGTTATCGAGTCCGATATATCGGCCTGGCAGTATTTTAAGGGTTACTATTAATTTCTATCGTGTAAACACTCGAAGAAAACTTTGATTTTTCTGTTCATTTGTACGAATTGAGTTATCTCCCTTTGATCTTGCAATCAACTCTTGTCCATTTTGTGCATCCGTAGTCGTTTTCATCAATTAATAAATTCACACTATACTAAAACAAAACATTTTTTAGGCGGGACCATCGTTGATCAGAAGTGTCGCAAGTCTTAACCAAAACGATCAGATAACAAATTTAATTCATTTGTTTTTCAACTTACCTTTTTAAATGTAAAATTCTAACGAGAAAAGACGACAAAGGAAGAGAAAATAGGCGAGATTTGCTTCTTGTCTTGTTTTCAAGTGTTGTTTGTCCAAATTTGGTCGACTTGTTTGGATTTCTCAGTCAATTTACAAAATTTCTGTCTTCTTCATTCAATTCACAGCAATAATGTTGAAGTTGGAAAGAAAAACAACTTGAAAAACCGATACAAACGTCAAATTATCTTGAAAAAATGTATCGTCTGATGACAAAGCACAAAGTAGGATATCATTGGCGGTGATGAACATTATTTCGTTCCCTGTGTAAAAATAAAAAAAGCGCATGGAAACAATTGAATCTCCTTTAAAATAAAATTAAAATTTCCTTTTTATCAAATACAGTTATGCCTCTTTAATCCGGTCACCTTGCTTGTGACCTGGCGATAAATGTTTGTTGTGGTTCGTAAACTGACTTTTTATGATGGAGTAAAAAATATCCAAGGTAGATAATCGATAACGCTGACTTGTGCGGCTGCTGCAAACCTATTCTGAACAATTTCATCGACGGTTCGGAACTTTTAAATCACTTTTTACTACTTATTGGCATGAGTTTCTTTGGAGAAAGAAGTATCAGAAATATCAAGGAAAAAATGTTTAATGAATTTTTGTTATTAGTTGCAAAAGTATATTCTTTTTAGTTTTTTCCAAATTTTGGAAGACGGTCGGGTCAACAGCCAGGATCCACCCCTAATATTCCATCTTAATTGCAACGCCAACACTAATCCTAGATTAGATATAATATCAGGGGTGGATCCTGTCTGTTGACCTGACCATCTTCCAAAAGATTGGGGGGGTGGATCTGGGGGAGCATGTTATTTCATTTTAAGAGAAATCGTTGTTACATTATTGAGTCGCTCGTTTAGCAGTCGCTCACACTAACGCCGAGCAAATATAGACTCTCATTAATAAATGTCATTATAATTATCATATTCTGTCGATCGATATAAAAGTATCCATCATTTGATTTCATACTGTCGACATAATAGAGCCGCATTATATTCGTGCCTAAAATACGAACGTGAGAATGGAGAAGCCAACAAAGTGTAGGATAAAAGACTCCTGCCTACCATCTGACCTTCGTTAGCTCAGTCAGTAGAGCAACACCTGCGTATAAAGTGGACGCGGGTTCGATCCCCGCACGGAGTTCGTTTCTTTATTCACATTTACGATTTAGGTCCCTCGTTTAGCAGTCGCTCACACCGACACTGAGCAAATATAGGCTCTCACTAATAAATGTCATTATAATTATCATGTTACATTATTGTAATTTTAAAGAGTGGTACTGTATAGCTGGAAGAAATTAACCGGTAATGGGGCTACTATTTCCAATCAGTGCTGTTTGCTCACTACCGAAGTGTAATCGGCCTGAGCAAAAATTGCGATAAAAAGCAACTAATAAAATTAAGATGAAGGTAAAAAGTAGTCCAAGAAATTTAAAATGATAATGATTTATATACTTCATTTAATAAAAATTAAAAAATGTAATAGATGGTGTTTGGAATATGTTGGTAAAAATTCTTTGCCATGTTGCAAAATGTATCAAGCCTGATATTCGACGTGAAACATCTGAATGGGCTACAAAGTATTTGAAAACTGACTTCAATGTCTTTATACTGATGAGTGTGGAGCAACCCTTGATGGACTAGATCAGGGGTTCCCAACCTTCACATGGAAGTTTTTTCCACCGCCCACTTGTATAGTAAATATTCAAAAGCATACCAAAAACGTTTGGTAAAAGTTTGTTACTGGTTCGTAAACTGACTTTTTATGATGTAGTAAAAAATACCAAAGGGAGGTAACAAATAACTTTGACTTTTTTTTATACAGGTTCTTTGCATATCTCCTTTGAATATTTTTTTTCGGGTAGCCTATGTTGAAATACCTTCTTAATACTCAAAATCCTATATCACCCACCAAAATTTCCAATCGCCCACCATTTTCTGTTCAGTTGCTCATCGCCCACCCAACAGTTGAAATCACTCACCGGTGGGCAATATTGCCCAGGTTGGGAAACCCTGGACTAGATGAATGGAGTGCGGGCTGCGTTGCAAAGGAAGGTGGCAGAGGAGTTATGTTTTGGGCTGGAAATGTAGGAGATGAGTTGGTTGTGTACCAGATGGAGTAAAAATGACTTCTTTGGCTTATATTGAATTTTTGAAGGACAATTTTCAGCCTTGGTTTATGAAAAAGTCTCTTGGTCTATGTACAAAGCTTATCTTCATGCACGACAACACCCCTTTACACAGTGCGCATGCAACGGTTGACTACCTGACTAAAATGGTTCAGAAATGATAGATTAATGGACTGGTCACCATGTTTATTTCTTTTCTGTGCAAAAGTTCTCATCAAATTTTGTGGAAGGGTGGGAAATGGGGTAAATAAAAGGCGATTAAATTTTGGGGTGGATCCAGGAATTTTTTTTGATTGAGTTTTATTTTTCCG
>VCCN01006885.1:1335539-1349014 GCA_006491835.1 Architeuthis dux | reverse complement strand
ATTTATTCTTTCAGGGGAACTAAATTGTATAGGTTTTTCATTTGCGAAATGGGTGACTCGGAATAAAAGGAAATCATTCACATATATTTAACAAAAATAAATACATATTTTGTTTTCTTTTAACAAAAATAATTAGGTAGTTTTTTTCAGTCAAGAATTCAAATAAATAAGAATCAGCAGCAGCTTAAAAGCAGTTTAAAAAAAAATCAAATTCAAAATCAACATTGTTAATATAAAATATACGGAAAAAATTGAGTTTAAAAAAATAATATAAAAAATCTTTTCTTAAAAGAATAGAAAAAAATCATCTCAAAAGCAAAGTTTCCTCTGAAAAAAATTCAAATTCAAAATTATCATTAATATAAAAAAAAAATCTTTTCTCCCTCAGGCCAAAATTTGTTGCAGCCCTCACCATTTTTCTTTTTTACAAACACATTAAAAACTAACATTTCTCAATTTTTAAATATAAATTTATTACAAACAGAAAAAATACCTTTAGTGAGAAGGATGTGCTTGTTTATTTTTGCACAACAAAACAAATCTTGGTTTAATATTTGTTAATGCTGGTCTCAAGGCAATTTCAATGTTCTTAATACTGGATTTTTTTTTTGTTGTTTTAATTCCAGTCAACACCGAAAATGCTGATTTGCACAAATATGTTGTGACAAATGGTAGAAGGGTTTCAATTGCTAATTCGGACAACATTGGAAATTCAGCAGGAACACCAAGCCAAAAAGCATTTAAGGTTTTCATAGAAAATTCAAGCCGGAGAGTTGAATCGCTTGAAAGTTTTGCATATCCTTCCAGAGCTTTTAATGGCAGATGTTTTATGTTCTCTATTTCAACTGTGAACAGAGTTTGGATCCAATCCAATTGGTTATTGTCTAATTCGTCTAATTCTGTCAAAATATATTTCTGGAAATTGCTTTCTAGACTCTCCAAATGATCAATTATTATTTGTTTGATCAAATCAAAATTCAATGGATTTTCAAAGATAAAATCATTTGTATATGAGAACATTTCTAATTCATCATTTTCTATTTTGCATTGCCATATGTTTAATTTTTTTATAAAAGCTTGAATTTTAGATTTAAGTAGGAAAATATTGGTGTTCTCTCCTTGTAGAGTAGGTATGAAAAAAAATGTACAAAAATGAAAAGAAATTTCAAGCATGTAAACGACATCTGATTTAAAAAATGTATGGTAGACAATGCAGTACACATATTTGAGTGGAAAAAATAAACAAGATTAAAATGCACGACAGCTTCACCGTGCAAAAAAAGGCATGTTATTGCCTGCAGCTCCCATAATTTGAAATAGTAGTCGATTTACATAAACAAAAAACAGGATAAAATATATTAAAAATACAAGCAGTAAATATTTTGTCATCATTTCACTATATTTAATTATTCATCCTTGTTATAATATTTTTTATATAAGTTTCAGTTAAACCAAGACATAGAAAGAATAAAAAATATGCATTTAAAAAATTTCTAAGATATCGGAATAAATTGATAAAAATGATGAAAAATATTTTTTTTAAATAGTAGAATGAAAAAATTTTTTTTCACAGATCTAAAGCCTGAATGATAATTAATCGGATAAAACTAACAAATTTCCGAAAAGAAAATTATTTTCCTTAATTTTCCTGTTTTTTTAATACCAAAGAGATCTGTTCCAGCAGTTATATTATTCTAAAAAGGGTAAACATAATTAGTATCTCCAGGGATATATCTGTAAAAATCAATGAAAGCATCATTATATAAAATAGATAAATCATCAAACTAATAAAAGGTGGGGTAGGAATCATAAGAAATTTGGAATTGAAAGTTATTTTTTTTAAAATTCGCCCTTTAATAAATAAATATCGAAAAATTTATTAATATTAAATAATATGATTTTTGCCAGATTTAAAAAAATTTCTCATGTGTCAATTTCACACTGAAATTTTCGTCCATTTTGTTTGTACCTATTGTAGAGACATATTAAGTTTTCCAAAAACATCCGACAAATAGCATAATTTGCATAACCAATATTCTCTGTGAAACAAATTAGCCAAATCTGAATTTTGTCCCGACAGGAATATTATGACTTCATTTTTAAATTCTAATAGCCGTTTCAAAACTTGTCCATTCTGTTCTCGATAAAAGTTTGCTGAAATTGGATTCCATTTTGTTACAGAGATTGGATCATGTTCCCATCAAGCACCCTAAATCTTTGCAAATCTAAAAGGATGCTTTTTTCCTTGACACCGGTGACGTCACTGAAACGTCAGCAGCGTTAGTTACCAAGTTAAACAAAGTCAGCGTGTTGAAAATAGAGATTCTGAACTGGTGTCGCTAGTCTGTCTCTGAAATGTTAAGTTGTTTATAGGTTTTTTGTTTTGTTTAAAACTAACAAACTTTCGAAGTTACTAAGATACTTTCTACTGAAAAAATGAAAAACTAAAACCTTATTTATTATTCGATAAAAAATAGGTTGTTTATAGTTTATTTCTTTTTTTAAAACTAACAAACTGTAACTAACACTGCTGACGTTTCAGTGATGTACCAGTGTCAAGGAAAAAAGCATCCTTTTAGAGTTGCAAAGATTTAGGGTGCTCAATGGGAACATGATCCCAGGGATTTGCAAAGAGGCAACTATTGAGTGCACGACTTTTAATAAAGTTAATAATTTTAACTGCATATTATAACACTGCATTCAGAGCTGCATATATTTTCTCAGACTCTAACGCCTCTCGGTGAATCATGCAATGAGTGAAAAATAATGATTTTTGCTTACAGATTTGACCTTAACTTGAAATCCAATTTTCCCCCATCATAGCTGCTGCACCATCTGTACATACTCCAACGCAGTTATTCCATTTAACTCTTTCCTCCCTGACAGCCATGTATGATCACTTCCCTGACTACCTGCTCTAACAATGTGCCTGTGTGCCCTGAAACTAATTTAACAGCCTGTTGCTGAACAAAAAATACATTGGGCATTAAATAAACTGCTACATCTCTTTTAATATCAAATGTATGCTTACTAAATTTTCAGTGATTATTCCCAATGTATCATTTCCAAGTCCAAGTGAAATAAAACCATGAAAAAGTTAATTTAAAGTGGTATTATTAGTGATTATTGGCATTGTTAGGATTTACATTGACTAAAAAACATGTTTCAATTTACATTGAAACATGTTTTTTAGTCATTTTTTTGTTGTTGCCCAGGAAATAATGCAAATACGAGATAACATTTCTATGTGATCAGGGCATGAATGAAATTTATTATCACGCCTTGAGGCATTATCAGGGAAGAAAGAGTTAAGGCCTATTTCTCTGAAAACATCATCTACTTTTTCACCTGTAGTACATCCATCTAATAATGGACATTATTCTCATAACAATACCTGATGTGTCCCAATAATTGTGCTGAGTTTGTAATGTCAGTCATTTCATCCAATTGAATTGCAAATTTAGAGCTTTTTTAATTCTTCCACTAAGTTGCTCGAATTGGTCATCGTTAATTTCTGAAATACGACTACCAACAGTATTATTTGACAGAGGAACTTTCCTTAATTCATCTGCATATTATTTTCCATGAACAATTTCTGTCATTTTAATCGCTGTTGGTAACACAAGTTCTTCACCGATGTTGTATGGTTTTTTAGCTCTTTCAATTAAATAAGCAGCTTCAAAATGTGCCCTTAAACATTTCACTATGTCTATAGTGTGCATATGATTCTCAAGAGATTACTTCTATTTTCTGATAGCCTTTCAAAATATTCTATAGGAGGAATGTTTTGAATCAAAATGTCTTTTTAATTTTATAGACTTCATACATTCAGTCGCCAAACAATCATTACAAATTAAGCAGACAGGCATTTCTTAATTATTTTTCAAAGTAAATCCATATTGCAGCAATCATGACCTTTCCTGTTGTCTTCCGAGTCAATAATAGACATAAATTTCTTTTTCTTCAATGTTATTAGTACATGTCAAATTAGAAAGCTATTAGATATAGTAATATTTTTCAATTTGCTAAATGTAAAAAATAATTCATAATGTTATGATATACTGTCACGAAAGGTCAGTTCCGGGCCAAACACCAGTGTGGAAGTGGAAGTGACCCAGTCACCGTAGGAAATATGCATCCCGAAAACAGGATGTTGAACACACAAGTATGGGCGTTCGAAATCCTATAAATCTCAGAGGACAGAGACCCAAGCAGCCAGACCGCCTAGGGCTGGGAAGGCATGAGACCAGTCTCTCGGGCACACCCTATCTCTCTCCCACTCTTCATTCTCCGGCCGACAAAAAGTATCTTAAGAAACAAAAATATGTTCATATAATTTTACAAACAACTTTCGAGTCCTTCCTTTCTATACAAGTCCAGGACATTCACCCCACTATACAACAATAACATATAAATAGGTTTGATTTACTAAATGTGAAAAATAATTCATAACATATAAATATGTTTGATTTGTTAAATGTAAAAAATAATTAAGGAAATGTACAAAAATTGTGTAAAAATTCAAAAACTCAAAAACACTAGGGTAATTTATAAGACACCCGATAAACACTGTTTTTGACAATAGCAATGTTAAGACTAAACATTGGACTGTCAATCATAGAATATTCAATGTTGCCATATCATCAGAAAGTACATAGTTGCCATTGATACAACTGTACTGAAATGAATATGGTGGGAATAAATGAGTTAATTGTACTGTTTCAAATTGGAAATCACAGAAAAGGCTGATCCACCCATTTCACATGTACATTACCTTTCCAGTGTGTTCACGTGTCTTTTCAACCTTGTATTTACATATAATGTAGATCTACACATTTCATTATTACAAAAATGAAACTATATTTGTGCTCAATGATAATTCCTTGTATTTAAAAATAAAACAAAAAACCTTTTATTGTTGATTTTGATGGGCTGTTTATTTTTTAAATTAAATTATTTTGTGCCTTTTATATAATCTTTACCAGAGTCAAACATTTGAAGCAGTTTCATGTCAACTCATAACTGAGGAATAAGTTCCAAATTGAAAGTTAAAACTAATTCAAAGTCACTGCACTCAATAGTTAAATAGACCAGATATCTTGTAAACTATTGCATGATTGAGCATTATTTTTTTCAATAATTATTAAACCTGATACAAAATTACATTTGTCATGTTTGTTGAGACAAAGTAAAAATAATAACGAATGGACCAGTTACCATCCTAACATTAACCTAGATACAAAGTTATTGAGAAGAAAAATAAAAATATGAACAAATGGGCCAGTTAGCATCCTAACATTAACCTTATGACAAGTGATGCACAATAATAGAAAGTTACAAAGTCAAAAGACAGTGTGTACTTGGATTTCCTTTCTTTGTTTTTTGTTTCAGTAGTTAGATAGCATCAGTAGCGTTTAGTTTCAACTAAATTGAAAAAAGATCACCTTTTATTGTATTGTGACAGCAGTCATATAAGTGTGCATTTAAAAAAAGATTTGTCAAGTGACGGTGGAAGAAAATAAGCAACATTTTCAGCATATTGTGCTTTTTTTACTTTAACAAAGACAAAAAGGTTTGTGTATGTTATGGTGAAGCTACTGTGAATAAGCAAACATTATTTAATTAAATTTGACTAGTTTTTACCTTCATCATAATTTCAGTTGTTTTTATATACAACTTACTTCATCCAATAAAAATAAATTTTGTCTTAGAACAGGATATTTACTGTTTTCTTCCATCTTTCCCAGCAAATAACTTCCATTAAAATAATTTGAAACTGAGCTGATCAAAGTAAAAAAATCATTTTCAATGATGTATGAAATGTGACTTTCATAAAGATGGAAATCTACATGAAGACAAAAAGCTTTTTTTTCCAGATAACTCTGTAAATGATCAACGTTTCTCTCTAATGTGTGTAAGTCATTAGATGTAGCTTTTGTGAAATAAAAGATCCACACTCTTCAAAAATCATGGTTTCTCTCCAGTATGTATTCATACATGACTTCTGTAAAAAGACAGAATATTTTTGTATCTACTTTTGGTTACAAGTAATAACAACATATTTGAAGTTTGATTCATCCAATTAGTAAAAAAAATGGAGATTGTTCATTTGATGCTTCTGGGGCACCATATCTGCTAACGTAGTAGTATTGAATTAATAACAATAATAAATCTATTAAACATTGCCCGGCAAATATTTTATTATCCTGAAAAATGTAATTTCACAATTACAAATACTTTAATTTCATTTTATCAAAACATTTTGGCTGTTACATTAAACAAGTAGTTTTCACTGTTTTTCTCCTGTGTGTCTTTGGGTGTGATCTCTTTGAAAATGCTGATCTACACACTTGACAGGGAAATGGTTTCTCTCAAGTGTGTATTCGCATGTGCCTTTTCAAACTGGAACTCTGTGAAAATGCTGATCCACACACTCCACAAGAAAATGGTTTCTCTCCAGTGTGTATTCGCATGTGTTTTTTTAAATTGGGATTATCAGAAAATGCTGATCCACACTCTTGACAAGAAAAGGGTTTTTCTCCTGTGTGTATTAGCATGTGGGTTTTTAATGTTGACATCTGTGAAAATGCTGATCCACACACTCCACAGGAAAATGGTTTCTCTCCTGTGTGTATCCTCATGTGGGTTTTTAATATAGAACTCTTTGAAAATGCAGACCCGCACACTCCACAAGAAAATGGTTTCACTCCAGAGTGTATTAGCCTGTTGATTTTTAAACTGGAACTTACTGAAAATTCTGTACCACACACTTCACTAGAAGATGATTTCTTTCCTGTGTGTATCCGTATGTGGGTTTTTAAACTGGAACTCTTTGAAAACACAGATCCACACACTTGACAGGAAAATGGCTTATCTCCAGTGTGTATTTGCATGTGTCTTTTCAAACTGGAACTCTGTGAAAATGCTGATCCACACACTTGACAGGAAAATGGTTTCTCACCAGTGTGTATTCGCATATGTTTTTTTAAATTGGTACTATCAGAAAATGCTGATTCACACTCTTGACAAGAAAATGGTTTCTCTCCTGTATGTATTAGCATGTGGGTTTTTAAAGTTGACATCTGTGAAAATGCTGATCCACAGGCTCCACAAGAAAATGGTTTCTCTCCAGTGTGTATACGCATGTGGATTTTTAAAATGGAACTCTTTGAAAATGCAGATCCACACACGTAACAAGGAAATGGTTTCTCTCCAGTGTGTATTCGCTTTTGGGTTTTGATACCGGTGCTTTCTGAAAATGCTGATCCACACACTTGACTAGAAGATGGTTCCTCTTCCGTGTGTTCCTGCAAGTGTATCTTCAAATTGGAAATATCAGAAAATGCTGACCCACACACTTGGCAAGAAAATGGTTTCTCTCCTGTGTGTACTCGCATGTGGATTTTTAAACTAGAATTTTTTGAAAATGCTTTTCCACACACTTGACAGGAAAATGGTTTCTCTCCAGTGTGTTTTTGCATGTGTCTTTTCAAACTGGAACTCTGTGAAAATGCTGATTCACACACTTTACAGGAAAATGGTTTCTCTCCAGTGTGTATTCGCATGTGTTTTTTTAAATTAGTACTATCAGAAAATGCTGAACCACACTCTTGACAAGAAAATGGTTTCTCTCCCGTGTGCATTCTCATGTGGCTTTTTAAAGTTGACATTTGTGAAAAAGCAGATCCACACACTCCACAAGAAAATGGTTTCTCTCCTGTGTGTACCCGCATGTGGGTTTTTAAAATAGAATTCTTTGAAAATGCTGATCCACACACTTGACAAGAAAATGGTTTCTCTCCAGTGTGTGTTTGCATTTGCCTCTCTAAACTGGAACTCTGTGAAAATGCTGATCCACACACTTGACTAGAGGATGGTTCCTCTCCTGCATGTTCCTGCATGTGTATCTTCAAATTGGAAATATCCAAAAATGCTGATCCACACACATGACAAGGAAGTGTTTTCTCTCCACTGTGTGTTTGCATGTGCCTCTCTAAACTGGAACTCTGTGAAAATCCTGATCCACATAATTGACTAGAGGATGGTTCCTCTGTGTGTTCCTGCATGTGTATCTTCAAATTGGAAATATCAGAAAATGCTGAACCACACACTTGACAAGGAAATGTTTTCTCTCCAATGTGTGTTTGCATGTGACTCTCTAAACTGGAACTCTGAGAAAATGCTGATCCACATATTTGCCAAGAGTGTGGTTCTACTTCAGTGTGTGTTTGCATATGATTTTTCAAATAGGAACTCTCTGAGAATGCTGATCTGCACACTTGGTAAGCGTATGGTTGCTCTCCAGTGTGTGTTTGCATGTCTACTTTGAAATAGGAATTTTGTAAAAATTCTGATGTACAGACTTCGCAATAGTAAGGATTGTCCCCCTTTCTGTGCTTGTATGTTCCTATTCTCTGTCAAAATGCAGATCTACACACTTTGCAAGAATATGTTTTCTGTTTGGTATGAGTTTGCATTTGACAATTGTTGTTCTCTCCTATTATTGATATCTGTGAATAAAAAAGAATAATTATAAAAAAGAAAAAATAGGAAACTCATGCATTATTTTCAATTATACAGACTCAGTTTGTGTTTTAATGAACTGTAACATATAATTCATATTAGTTATAAATTAATGTTTCATATTACTTTTCAACAAACATTTAATTAAATGGAATATAGTTTAAATACAAGAATTTTTACTTTTGCCTAAGTTTTTATCAGAAACAAAAGGACACACCATTATTTGAATTAATCGTATTCAGTAACATTCTCAGAATTTCAAACATGAAAAAATTATTTACCTTCTAACATTTAAAACTGAATGAAACAGAAAGAATAACTTTTTATCTTTAAATTTTCTTATGTAAAGCAAATGTCTAACAGATTCATCAAAAAGGTTTTATTCTGAATTGAGATAAAATGTTTATTTTTTAATTTGTTGATGCATATAAAGTAGAATGGAATCTGTTCATTTTAAAGACAAAATTCCCAACAGTCTGATAATGTTCCAACAGACTGATTCTTGTTTGCTGCTAAGTTTTTCCATTATTCTGTATTGTTATTAAACTATTTTCTGAAAGATAATGCTGGGAAGAAATAAGAAACTCTTATAAATGGTAATTTTATAGAAATTTGTTTGATCAAAATAACAAACAATTTTGAACAGAGAAGAAAAAGAAACTGTTAAATAAAGATTTCAAATTTAAGTGTTTATTTCTATTCAAAAGTAATTTTTGTGCTTTTAATGTATAAGACCTTCATTTCCTACAGAAGGTTTTATGGGCCTTCAATTAACAATGTAACTATAATGCTAAACTGGACCATTACTTTCTGTTGTATGGAAGTAAGGCTTCAAAGTATGTGGTTACATCACTTTGATTCTTGGTTAGGGCTTAACCCGCACTGGCCCATTCGCACCCTCGGCAGGTATATCTAGACCAGCACAGCACTTTTTGTCACCGTTATTAAAATATCAAAGAAGCATAGAAAACAGTCTTCACAAGGGAAGTAACCAAATACTTTGAAGCTGCACTTCTATATGAGAGAAAGTAATGGTCCAGTTTAGCATCAATTACATTATAAACACCTTGAAAAATTAAATTTTCTCAAACTGACAAATTTCAGGAGGAAACAAAGATCTTATAGATTGAAATCACAAAAAATACTTGCAAAAATTGGCAATCTTTCGTTTTTAGCCACCATCACTCTGACCTATTTTTTATCGAATGTAAGTAACTTTGAACATTTCAGAGACAGACTAGTGACACCAGTTCAGCCTAGTAGACTTTGTTTATCTTGGTAACACTGCTGACGTTTCAGTGACATCATTGGTGTCAAGGATAAATCCATCCTTTTAGATTTGCAAAAATTTAGGGTGCTTGATTCAAATTTTTTAACATTATGCAAGCTGTTGCCATAGCCTTGTATGGTCATTGTTTAATTTCTATTCGCCTTGGCGACCCCTGCTTTATTAGATAATGAGAAATCCACATCATTCCCAAACCACTCCACTTGTATTTTCTCTTCTGTAAAGTTCAGAACTTGCACGAAGAGAAAATAAACATGCATAAACCCACCAGAGTGACAAGTATTTTAATTTTAAAGAAAATTAGCAACAGCTCTACCAAAAGTAGCAAGAATAGAACACTACATAGCCCAAAATAAGAATAGAACACTACATAGCCCAAAATAAGAATAGAACACTACATAAGCCCCAAATAATACATATATTTAATTGTAAATTTTGACATAAATTAATTCCTTATTTCATAAATAAGAAATTATACTAAAACATAATAAATTGAAAAGGAACTAAGAGCTAGATGCAGACCTATAGGAGGTAAATGCAAGGCTTGATATTAACGTTTTCCTGGTATTCCAGGAACGGTAAAAATGTGTTCGGAACAGATATCTTCTCTGAGATGCACTTTGGACTAGAGTTTGACAATTATTTATTTCCACAACATTTTAATGGTGTTTTTATTATGTTACTAACAACTAACAACTATAGACGATAATAACAAAGTAAAGAAACAACATTTTGATATTGGGACCGTTTACATTTCCTTCGGGACCGTTAAAATTATTTTTCATGATGGTTCCGGGATGGTGGTGAAAAAAGTTAGTCTGGAGCCCTGTAAATGTACCCAAAAGGAGCTAGATATGGCTCCAAAAGAGCTAAATTGGCAACCCTGCTTCGTTTCGAGCTAGACACTTCACGCTCACAACACGTGTCACATGACAGAAAACGTTTTAGAATAGAATATTTTTGCAAATTTAATGCGAGATCATCATTGCTTTTAAATATTTCGTCAACCATATGTTATGTGAATGAAAACCGTTCAAATGACTAATAAAAATGAAAATGCTTTATTCTTACCCGAGTTGCTTATTTATTAAGAAATGAATTCTTATTCTTTCAGAAAATCACCTACTGATGGATGGAAAGCATACAAAATATATTATCAAAGGGAACACAATTGACTGCAACTGGTCCAACATTAAAACAAATTATTTTATTCAATCTGTAATTTTTATCAAATATCAAGGAACTGTGACCGTTGTCTGGAGAACTAGGTTTGAGATCATTTTCTAGGTCCCTAGAACATGCTGATCATAATTAGATCCTTTGTATGACTTTTTAGTGCCTTTGTATGCTGTGTTTAACTACCATATTTTATAACCGTCAGACCACGATTACCGCAATTTTCATTCAAGATCTCGCATTTTACTAACATTCCAAAGCATAGAAACATGTTATTTGCTTCAAATGTGGTAGGAAGTTAGAAATTAACAACCACTACAATAAAACATAATTAACATAATTAATTTAACCCTATCTTAGTCACGTGACTTTATTTGTAAATTTTGTAGAATGCAACAAATAAACAAAAGAGTGATTGATTTGTTTAGTGGAATATCAACCCTTGATGGGTCATTTAATGCCAAAATCAGTTTAAAATTTTCTTGCAACTTTGGTGAAAGGTTATTTTTTTTTAAATAGAGTCTTACGACTTTGATGAAAGGTTACTTTCCCTTTAACTAGAGTCTTGCGACTTTGGTGAAAGGTTATTCTTTTTTTAATTAGTCTCTTGCGATTTTGGTGAAAGGTTATTTTTTTAACTAGAGTCTTGCGACTTTGGTTGGGGTGGCCCCTGGTTGGGGGGTCCTACCCCTTTGCAGGGGATGCAGTCGGCATATTCTAGGCCCCAGCCGACAGGGCAGTAAACAAAAGAACTCCCCACAAAACATAAAGGATTACCATAAAAAGTTTCTACTATAAAAACCTATAAAAACATGTTCAATGATTTATTCAAAGAACAGAACAAAAACATTAATTTTCAGATAGAATCTCTTGCCCTGCACCCTTGCACTAAATTTCTTCATCATGTTCCCTCTCACTGTCATCATCACCTCTTGTTGATTCATCACTTCCATCAGAATCTATGGGATTGTGCTCTCTTCATATTCTTAGCTCTACAGGAAGTGCAACAGATCTATACTGTATAGGTACACATTTCCCAGACGTATTGTAATGGAGATGGTGCAGCATTAGGTATGTCAAAGTGGAGCCACACATATGCTCGATATGTAACCCAAAGATAATAGGCTTCCACCGGATGAAGAATCCCAGCTGTTGATTTTCCCTTCATTGTAGACCATTTCTTTGCACCTGCTTCACCCAAGCTTTTACTCTAAACACTTCTAAACCTTTTACCGTCCTGTCAGAGACTGGAAGTGTCTTTCCAACAGATGAAAGAAGAGATTTAAAGTTATTCGATTTTCTTACACAAATATGGCCTTTTTTCCTTGACCAAAGTAACTTGAAATAGCATCTGTTCCACTGTTAGCAAGAAGAGGTATGATGACTTTGGCCATTTCTTTTGCACAAAGTTCCCTGCAGTCATAGATAGAGCATTGTCATTTTAACTCAAGAGTTCCATTTATCTTATGGGCAGTGTAAGCACACATCACAGCAACATATGTGGACTCTGCATCAACTACTATTTCATTTGTGATCCTCATTGCTCTCATCTTTGCATAAATGTATAATAGCACAGTATAGGCTTCAAAATGTCTACATTCATGTCTGGCAATGCAGTGATGGGGTGACACAAGAATATCCTCACATTTAGTAGATAACTTTCATATCTTCTCTTCAGCCAAGGATGCAAATTCTTCTTTCTTATATACCCCAACTGTTGATTGCTGTCTCGAGGTGAATCCCTCCTGCCCCTGTGTCATAAACTATTGCACTTTTATTCTCATGAGAGCAATCGTGAAAGCTGATTTTGCTTCCAAATTTTGCCAGAAAATCTTAACCCAACTACCAAAATTTTGAAGCAATTTCATGTAATCTTGTAACAATCCATTCCAAGTCCTAGGTTCCTCATTCTCAAAGATAGCTGTCTTGACATGCTTTGTGAACATGAATTTGACATCCTGTCGTTGAACATGTTCAGATGACAGGTTAACGGTTGGACTACAGGCTTCACATATTTCTTCCATCAAAACAGATATGTAATTTCTGATGCAAATGGTTACCAGAGGAGTAACATGCTTCTCATTTTGAGAACTTCAAGGTAAATAATGTGATTTGAAACATTCCCAATAATCTTTCTTCTGAATCATACGGAAGCTGTCTTAGTGGGGATGTTTACAGTCTTTCGGTGACATCCACCAAATGCAAAGCTGGTTTTTTGTGAAGTTTCCACAACTGCATGTAGAAGTATTGTCATCTTTTCTGCTTTGTATTTCCTCTCGTACCCCAGCCTCACTTAGCGTTTCAAGGGATTCTTTCTCTTTTCGATTTCTAGCTTATTGCAGCTTACAGGAACTAGCAAATTCTAGTTTGCAATGTCTATGCCATAGTTTACCATTCGGTCCTGAGGCCCAATCTACTGCATCGGAAACGTTGTGAAACTTATCCAAACCGTTCCACTTCAGTGCTAGATTCTGTAATTCAGACCATA
>VCCN01006885.1:1156186-1171041 GCA_006491835.1 Architeuthis dux | reverse complement strand
AGAAAATCTAGAAATTAGAAAATTAGATTAGACATGCCTAGCTACTGCAGGGCCAAACTACTACTTCTATTCCGACTGAAGATGATAAATCAAAAAAATATAGAAATATATTTTCTTAGTATAAATGTATTTATTTATTAGAATGAAATAAGCCTTTGCTTATCTGTAAGATAAATTTCATAGATATGTAAGACTTGTCAATTTAGTTCAGTGGGTAAGAAACCTGCCTACCAATCAGTTGGTCGTGGTTTCATATCACAGTGCGTGAATGTTAATTTTTACTCCCCTAAATTTGGTGAGGATTGTTCTTGTTGTTCGGTAGAAAAAAAAAGTCTTGGACTGGAGTTTGACAAAAGTCTAGATATTAGAAAATCTATTGATGTGTTTATTTGTCCTGAGTATTGACATGGATTACCTCCCTTGTTTTGTCTTTTTCCGACATCTTTCGTTTGCAACAAAGAAATCGTGTTTTTTTTAAATTTTTACAAAATATTTACTGAATTCTTCAACTCGTTTTAAACATTTAATATTTTGCCATCTTTCTGCCGATATTTTCCTGCCTTCGGGAAGACAAAACAGGCAAGGGAACGTGACTTAAACCCTCATAAAAGTGGTGAGTTTAACGTTTGTTTATTTTACTGTTTTTAAATTGCCTACTTTCGATAATTGACAAGTGTGAAAGAAATGTTTGTTTATTTTTGTCAAAAACCATTTAAAAACAATTGGCATTCTTTTGTTTTTGTGTCCCGATAACTTTTAACCATTATCGAAATTGACTATGGATGCACAAAAGGGAACAGACTTGTTTGCAACTGATCAAACATTAAAATCAAGTAAGTATTTATTTAATTCAATAGTATTTAATTTTACCTATTTATATTATTATGTTTTAAAATAGTTTATTTATTTATTAATATTATTATCATGGTTACAGCGTATCTAATCCAAATCTGTTTTTCTTTCTTTAATTCTCTTGTTTCTTTTTGTTTGTGCGCCGTTTTTAACATCGAGTGAGCGAGGGTGTGAAACTTTGCAATTTACAATCAGGACCACCTTAAGGCTTTAACTGGCTGTTGCTTTTACAGACATTAAAATATTTTTTCCCTTTTGTGCATCCGTAGTTGATGTGGACACAAAACGAAAGAAATGCTAATGAACGTTTTTATTTAATTATTTTCATTAATTTTTAATTTTTATTTTAATGCTTGTTGTTTTTCCCGGCCTCATATTGCAAATTTTTTTTTTTTTAAAGACATTTCTCCTAATTTCTAATATAATTTGTTGATTCTATTATATATTGATTGATTCAGACCAGTAGCCTGTTTGAGAAGATTCAGAGGATCTTTGATCCATACAACGTCAGGACAGTATTTAGGGCCGACCCTAGGTATCAGCAATATGGGCAGTCGCCCAGGGCACCAAGTGCCAGGAGTCACCTGTCCAGTGTCATGTGTCTGAGACAGTAGGACTTCCCAAATTCAAATAGGAAAATAAATAAATTAAACAGAATAAAAACAGTCAAAATTAGAAAATTCCCTGATGCAAGTTCAGATTTTTCAGGAATATCTGACAGTTTCTGTTATGTTGAAACTAAGAAACAATTGGCAGTGTACCATGATGCACCGTGTGGTGCACCATTAAAATACCGTTTTGGAAATTCTGGTACTTGACAAGACTGCAGTCGTTGGTTCTTTCCTGGGTCCGCCATTTTTCGGGTCACAGCTGAAAATGGGAAGGTGGGTCAGATCGAAAGATAACGAGGCAATGTGAAAATTAGGTGTTATAGGAATTCGATTTATTTGCAGTTTTTATAAACTGCCCGATAAGAATGCGAAGACAACAAAGCGAATTACTGTTTTCTACATCTACCCCTCGCACCATCATTCTATCTCCAGTCACCTCTCTTCATCGTCCCGTTGTCAACTGCCGCTCATCGTAGTAGCAAGTGCATGGTCCAAGACATTCCACGTCTACCCTGTGGTCAGCCAGCGGCTACTCTCTACTGACTTTCAGACTGACTGACATCCCCCCAAAATTCGAAGGTTTCCCTTTTCTTCTGCTCAGCCAATCCACACATAGCAAATCCACCCGTTGCCCAAAGCTATGCCAATCCCATGGTGACCTACTTCCCAGGGAAACCTTTCTCCAACCAAAATTTTCTGAGCCACTTGTATCTTCTATACTATCATGCAAAAATGCTTTATCTCTTATATACCCCCTACCAAACAGCTCTGCTACAGCAGTACACATACAAGAGTGAGGTCCAAAGATTTAAGACAAAAATGTTATTGTTTTCGATCACGCAAGACCCCTGTGGGAACACCTTTCAAAAGCCTAGTAGCAGATATAAAATGGAAATTATTAAAGGCGTAGCTAAAGAAGAGAGGGCCCAGATGGGGGTTGGCTCCTTGAAGTCCCGCTTCAACATTTCATTGCTAGATTATGGCTGAAAATTGCTAAAATGCCTAAATGCAGGACAATAAAAAAAAATGCTACAGTGTAAAAAAGCCATAAGAAAAAATGGTATTCTTTCAACATTTCATTTATGGCTGTAATAGCAATATAAGAAAAATGAATGCATGTGGCTGTAGAACAAGAAAAAGCAGTACATGGCACTACATGTTAACCCTGAAGAACAAGAAAAGGCAGTACATGGCACTATATGCTAGCCCTGAAGAACAAGAAAAAGCAGTATGTGACACTACATGCTAGCTCTGAAGAACAAGAAAAAGCAGTACATGGCACTACATGCTAGCCATGAAGAACAAGAAAAAGCAGTACATGGCACTACATGCTAGTCCCGAAGAACAAGAAAAAGCAATACGTGGCACTACATGCTAACCCTGAAGAACAAGATAAGGCAGTATGTGGCACTACATGCTAGCCCTGAAGTACAAGAAAAAGCAGTACACCACACTACATGAAGGGCTGTGGTTCTCAAATATCTCTCTGTTCTCCTCACAGAATTCGAAATCATCAACCAAAACTATCAACACAGGTTTCAGGGCTGGATTAAGACCACACTTGGCCCTATGTCACCCATAATTTGGGGGACCACCATATTAAAATTATATCTAAACAGTAAGTTTATGCAATTAGATCTGAACTTTGAGGAGAGGCCACCCTCACATCAACTGCTATCCTCCGCTATGTGGAATAAACTCTCTTCTGAATGTTTTCACAACGAGTACAATTGGGGTCTTTTTAAATCTAGGGTGAACAGTTGCCTTACTAACATAGTAAATATAACCTACATCAAATTAAAATGACTGGATTAGATATACCATGTTCCAGACCCGTTATACTCCTAGTAAAAGGTATAATTTTATTTTAGATATTTAATTAATAAATTTCAAAACATCAAAAACAATCCTAATCCATAGCCAGTGTCTATTTTATATTTGTTACAGCCTTCTACCTCAAGATTTAAAAAGACACCAAAGGTAACCCTTTTTCAACCTTAAACTAACTGTATTGTGCCGTTTGCTTCATTAAGTAATGCATATTTAACTGCGTTCTACTGAGAGACAGAGTGTAACAAGAAGTCAAATAAAATCCTGATTTAGTCACATGACTCCTACATCCAGATTAGGCTCCCTGTGACATGGCTTATTCCAAAGAGATTTCAGACTGTGGATGAGATTAAGGGGAATGTGACAAGGCAGCTGATGGTGATCCAGAAAGAGGACTTTGTAGACTCTTTGAAAACTAGAAGGGATACAGGGATAAATGTGTGTGGTCCAAAGGGGTGTAAGGCACCATTCCCCTGGGTAGGCTATTTTTTTGTTAAATAGCTGGTTAATTTCCAGACAGACCTCATAAAATGTTCCAGACCCTTTGATTGGTCCCTGTCAGCTTTTTTTTTCTGTTACCGCCTAGGCAGGTAAGGTAGGTATGGAAAAGTGCTCACTCATTTCTTCATCAACCATCGTGGTATGTCCGTGCAGGGAGAAGTGGATTCATGCCTTTTTGTGCAAAGTGAACATAAACATCTCCAGCTAAAATTTGAACTTGTTTTGGCAATTCTATTTTCCACCCACTGATCCATCTCGTCCCTCCGCCAGTTGCTTCATGAACCTGAAGAAAAACGTGTAATTTTTATCGAAACCTCAATGTTAGAAACGATCAACCAAAATTGTCAACATAGGTTTCTTCAGTTTTTGAGTGATTCTGGATGGATGGCTACGTATGTATGTGTCATGCGCATTGTTGCCAATAAATTTTAGCGCGTTTCTTGTTTTGGCAGTGCAAAAAGCGCTAAATTAACGCATTTCCACCTAAAACATTCTGGTTACTTTTGGCCATTTTTTTGTTATTTCTGACCATTCTTAGCATCTTTTTGGTGGTTTTTGGCCATTTTTGGCTATTAAAAATGTTAGTGCTTTTAGGCAGTCAAACTAGCACGAAAAATCTTTTTTAGTTGGCTACACTGGTCATGCGTAAGGTGGCATCAATGGAGCTAGAGGCCTGAAAATTTAAACATTTACTCCTTATTATGTCTAGAAAAAAAACTTTTTTTGTTTTTTTTAAAATTCACTGCCAAAATAAGTTTTTAGGGGGATTTCAATTTACAAAGTAAGTTTATGCTAAATTGATCTCTTAGTTTGCATTCATAATAAGGAGTGAATATTGGTGTGGCCTGTATGCGCGATACATGCATAGATAGCCAGACCAACTTAAAAACTGAAGAAACCTATGTTGACAGTTTTGATGACAGTTTTGATTGATGGTTTCTAACTTAACTAAAAAATCAATAATGTAAATACTGTATATTCCAGTATAAAATATGGACATTTAATTGAAAAAAAACAATGCAAATATTACACTGCATCCAATGCGCTGGTATTATGACTAGGTGGCCTTAAGCTTGATATGAACAGTTATGCGGCTGGATGAGTTGCATTGTGTGGTAGTCCTCCAAATACCTTTGTAATCCATTTGTGTTATAGTCCAGCATATACAGTATTTTATTCAAATTCAAACAACTTAAAGACTATTTTCTATAGTTTTGAGAAGGGTCATTAATATTCAAATGGTTCTTCAGACGATTGAACTCCTTGTTATTTGTGTTGTAAACTCAACGTTTTGGCCAATCCATTGTTAGGCCCTCTTCAGGTGTAATATCCGAGTGTGATGGGTTAAACCCCCCTTTAAACATAACTTCTGTTTAACCCATCACACTCGGATTTTACACCTGAAGATGGCCGAAGAATGGATCGGTCGAAATGTGTTCAATCATCCGAAGAACCATTTGAACTTAAAGACTACTACTAAATAAATTCAAATAGTTCTTCGGACAATTGAACTCCTTCTTGTTGTTTGTGTTAACATGATGTTTTGGCCGAAACATCATATAATCACAGCTTTGCAGGTTGTCAAAACTGAAATGAATCTAAGCATTGCTGTATAGCATTCTGATACTTATATTAGTAGCTGACTTTCTTTAACATTTTTTTTTCAGGAATTACCCAGTTTAGCCAACATCATTTGGATCCACTTTTTCAAGATTGCATACATCTTAGAGGCTCATGGATCTTGACTGTGAAGCTGAGCTGAGTTCAGAAGACACTTCAGAAGAAATTGAGAAGCCAGATTCTATTGCTGAAAATAATCTTAAAGATGGGAAAAAGCAAATGGCAACTAAATCAGAGTCTGAAGCTGACAAACGTCCAAAGAATATGAAAAAACAATCCAAAGCAAAGTCAGATAACAAAACCAAACACAATCAGAAAGCTACAACACCAAATGATGCAAGGCCATTTCCTTGTGAAGTTTGTGGTTTTGCATTCGCAAAGGGCTATCAGCTGAAAATCCACATGAGAATACACACAGGAGAAAAACCCTTCTGTTGTGGAGTGTGTGGTTCAGCATTTTCACGCAATTCAAATTTAAAAAAGCATATGCGGACTCATACGGGAGAGAAACCATTTTCTTGTGAAGTATGTAGCTCAGCATTTTCAAGTAGTTCGCATTTAAAAGAGCACATGCGAACCCACACAGGAGAGAGACCATATGCTTGTGAACTCTGTGGATCTGCATTCTCAGTCAGCTCTAATTTAAAACAACATATGAGAACACACAGTGGATACAAACCATTTTCCTGTGAACTTTGTGGAGCTGCATTTTGTCAGAGTTCACAATTAAAGCGGCATATGCGAGCACACACTGGGGAGAAACCATTCTCTTGTGAAGTTTGTAAATCAGCATTTTCAAGAAGTTCACACTTGAAGCAACATATGAGGACACATACTGGAGAAAAACCATATACCTGTGAAATTTGTGCCGCTGCATTTATAAGCAGTTCCCATCTAAAACAGCATATGCGAAAACATACTGGAGAGAAACCATATGCTTGTGAACTCTGTGGATCTGCTTTTTCAATTAGTTCAACATTAAAGCAACACATGCTGACCCACAGTGGAGAGAAACCATTTCCTTGTGAAACTTGTGGCTCAGCATTTTCAAGGAATTCACTTTTAAAAAGACATATGAGAACACACACTGGTGAGAAGCCATATTCTTGTGACATTTGCAAATCTGCTTTTTCAGATAATTCACATCTGAAAAGACACATGCGGACTCACACTGGGGAGAAATCCTATTCATGTGATGTTTGTGGGTCCGAATTTGCAGACAGGTCAGCTCTCAAAATACACATGCAAATCCTCACAGAAGAGAAACCATTTCTTTGTGAAATGTGTGGATCTGTATTTTCAGAGAATTCAGATTTAAACAAACATATGCAAATGCATAGAGTATGAGATTTGGATGTTTCTTTCAAGACTGCTGGTTTAGTCTATGGGCGTTCCACTTCTAGGTTGTTGCAAAACAATTCACATTTATTATTTTAAAAATGAATACATTTCTTTAAACATTAATTTCATTAACCCTGGCTAAGAGTAATAGTTATCCATTGCAAGATAAAATCTCTGGCTCTCAGATAGAACTGAATTTGCATCAATCACAATGAAATGGAAATTTCATTGAGTTAGCCATGGAACTGCAATGAAGGATATTTTCTGTCATCCACGATTCATGGATAAGGTTGACACCTTAATATTTTTAACTTTATATTTTCATAGTAATACCATAACATTATTATGCACTGATTTACTTGAAATAGTGTCCTCATTTTGGTTGTTACAATCACAACATTTCGACTGTTGTACCCTCCAACTTTTTTCAACTGTCTGTCATGGTTGGTAACCTTCTCAGAATTTAAAAGTTAAACCTCTATTCAATCCATGGGCGTAAATTGTTCTCATTCAGCTGTCCATGCTAGAGGATATCTTGTATCAGTTAATTCTTCATAGTTAAATTGTCCTTGTGATGTTGCTTGTCTGCCTCTTCCACTGAACCAGAGTTTATGACTTTTTTTCGCTACCCAAACCAGGGTTTGAACTAGGGTGGCCATCTCCACAAAGGAGAATATTGCAGACTGAAAAGAAGGACTTGGACAGATTGAATCTCTTGGACGTGTTGTTAATGAGGAGTTGTAAATATATAAAAGGTTTGTATAAAATATACAAAATACTTAGAAGAATTGTTGATTGATTGTTTTGTTTAACGGCACATCGACCCTTGGTGGGTCATTTAGTGCCGAATTCAGGAGGGGGGAATCCCACGTCCCCGTGACTAGAGACTTCAGGGGGGAGAATCCCAAATCCCTGTCACTGAGACAAATACCACGAGGACTGGGATAAAGGGGTGGAGACCTGAAAGCTTCTCAGGACGAATCCTGAGCATGCTAATGTTGATCGCCGGCCGACCAGCTGGCCAAGATATCCTGTGCAACTTCTCCCGGGACAATACCCGAGCATGCCACAAGGACTCCGAAGGGCTGTCGTTCTCTGAACTTTGAGGCCATGGCAGTTTCGAAGAACAGATACTACACTTTGATCTTTGCCAAAAGGCTGAGAAGAATTATTGACTTGTCAAATATCACTTTAATATATGAATGCGATTTTGTTGTAATTTTTGTAAAATTTCATTAAAAAAGTTTTCAGAACAAAATCGGCCTTCAGCAGACTAACTGACCCTCTCCCACTTGTTGACAACACTGCGGCTCATCAGCAGTTTTGACAATGGCAACAACATGTAATAAAGATACATTAACAGTTAACAACCGTTAACGTATTTTTATTATATGTAGTTGCCGTTGGCTTTCACTTCCCACTGTTCTAAGTATATCTGAGGTAATTTGAATAAGTTTTTCAGTCAGACTCCAAAAATGAGGATGAATAAATGTCTGGCGCAACCAACACTTTTTTTCATCTGAAGAAGGCCGAAGGGTACAATGGCCAAAACGTTGTGACTATAACAACCAAGATAAGGACCCCAGTTCAAGTAAATCAGTGTAAAATAATGATAATTCCTCATCTCTGAAATTCCGACAAAAATAACACTTCAACGTTGATCAGTGAGACATTGTGACAACTATTTTTTTCCATATGTCTACAAAAACATTGTTTTCATCAAAGAATATGTATATCTTATTAAATAAGACAGTTCTACCTCAAACAATCAAGGTGTTGAAAATGATACCTATCACTCCTACAGACAAGAACAAATCAGAACAGTTCTCTGATTTGATACAAAAAAAAAGCAATCAGAATAAAATTGATTCACCCATCTTTCAAATTTAAAACATCTTTTTTCTTTTTAATTATTTTGATGAAAAAATTGATTTTTTTTTGTTGCAAGATTTATTCCTGCGTACTTACAAAAAGTTCTGGCAATCTAAAGTGCCCAGCAAAATTGCAAAAAAGTTTCTGATCTTTAACACTAGAATGGTCAAGGTGTTGACATTGATACCTTAATATTTTTGACACCATTACAAAACATGTTAACTGATCTAAATAGGGAATGTAAAAAAGTAGGCTTAAAGATGAACAGAACAAAGACAAAAATAATGTTCAACGATAAAGTACCCAAAAAGGTCATAAAGATAGAAGGAGAGGCTTTAGAAGAGGTTGATGAATACATCTACCTAGGACAGGTAATAAAGCTAGAGAAAAACCATGACTGCGAAATAAAATGATGCATAACGATAGGTTGGAAAGCATTTAGTGTGAATAGAGACATTCTGAAGAGCACCTTGCCAATGTGCTTAAAGCGTAAAGTATACAACGGTTGCATAATACCAGCCATGACATATGGATGCAAAACATGGAAATTAACAAACGAACTGAAAACCAACTTAGAATAGCACAGAGATCCATGGAAAGAGCAATGCTAGGGATAACTCTAAGAGATAGAAAAAGATCTACATGGATCAGAGAGAAGACTAGAGTGAAATACAAATAATTAAGCAGCAAAAATGGAGATGGGCTGGTCACCTATCAAGAACTAATAATAGATGGGGGAAAGACTAACAGATTGGTGCCCATGGGACAGTAAACGCAGTAGGAAAAGACCAGACGTTTTGAAAAAATGAGCAACTTAGACGTTGAAAACCGTCTGAATGAACTACATACAATGATTAAAACAATCGTCTAACAAAATTCAGTAAGTTCATCAGTTATGGGCGCGGCTTATGTGGTGATAGGAAGGGGGAGTAAGGTTTTGCTAACCTAACAATGCTTCATATACTTTAATATCTTAGATTTTTGTTTCTTGATAACAGATAATATTCATAACAAGCCTGAAAGTCAGAGCATAGAATATTACTTATTTTATTACTATAAATTAAATGAAAATATTACTTATTTTATTAAAAATCATCTAAATTGCAATTTCTGATATCTAGATGCAACCAAAACCATCTAGATTTAGATGGAAAACATCTAAATTGGCAACACTGAGCAAGGGGCGTTACTCTCATTTTGGCATGTTAGCCTGTCACTTATTATTGACCAGTGGTAAATGCTCAAAAGGCCAAACAAAAATCATTATTTCAACTTGTAAAGTGGGCTCCAGTGAAGAGAAAGAGGCTGATGAAAGAAACTGTCTTTCCTTTTTACACCTGAAGAAGGCCGTAGAATGAGTTGGCCGAAAAAAGTTGGAACTTTTTTTGTTTTTGTTTTTGTTTTTGTTTTTCCTCCTGGAAAGGAAAGAGGTCCAGATAATTTGTTGTATACTCGTCTGTTTTACACGTTCTGCCGCTATGGGTCTCTGTCCTTCGAGCTTCTGAGTTTTTCTGTCTTGAGCTTCCTCTCGGCTCTGAGCTTTATGGCGTTTCGAATGCTCACGTTTGTGTCATTTCCGGTTTCCACATCCTCGAGTCACTTCCACTTCTGCACAGGTGTTTGCCCTGGAAATGACCTTCCGTGGTAGTATATCATAAATTGATCATTTTGGAGTGAGGAGGTTGAAGGAAGTTGTGTATATCGGTGCATAAGTCGGACTAATCCGGATTTCAGCACTGTGTGTTTTTTTTGGCTTAGTAAAGCAGGTGTTGGAGAACTCCCCAATGTATAGTTTGGAATTGCCTGAGTGCTTGGTTGGCAGTATGGTTATGTCTGTGTACCTCACACTGCAGAAATGGATTGATCCAGTTGATATATTAATGACTACAATTTTTCTTCAACTCGCCAATGAGAGACATCTCGTTGCAGGGTTGTACATTTACGGGAGAGATGAATCTGTGGAGGGAAATAAAACATTTGGTCCATACCGGAGAAAGCACTCTCTCACGTAGCAGGAGAGAGAGACGACAAAATTCATTTTTCTCAAGGAAAATATGGGTTGCTTTTATTCCCATTGATAGCTTCGATGCAGGGCTGGTTCATGGATCACACAGGGTATTGAATTCTGTTTCTGTTGAAATTCTAACGAGTTGTTAAATTCTGTTCCTAGTTGCTTTACTGAGAGAGTGATCAGTAGGGTGATGATAACAGTTTAAATCAAGGCACCTGGTTTCCTCTTCCTACTCCATCCCTCTTTCACCTTGACGGGTGAAGAGGGAAGCTCTTAGCTTGTTGACCCGTTGCTGCTGTCCGTCCATCTCTAACTGCCGGCTGATTTAAATTCACTGCGCACTAAAAAATCTTGTCGGAGCTGATTGGTCGAACGCATTTTCTCTGACTTCCGTGTGACCTGGTTAACCGTTTGACCCAAATCCTGGTTCGGAATCTGTCATCCTCTAGCTGAGGGCACTAATAATACTATCCCCCCAAATTTAAGTCTTCTGATAAGCGAACACACGAACACACAACCCGAGTGTATTTCATTACAATGGCTGAAGAATAGATCAGCCAAAATGTGTTGACAACATCAAGAATGGCAACAAGAGATTCAATTGTCTGAACAAAAGTTGGAATCCATTTATTAATTATTATCAGATGAAGTATTGTAACTCAATTTTTTATTAATTTTGACTACATTTTTACTTTCATCTTAATTTTTAGTTGTCAGTACATATACAACAGTGGGGTCCAATGATTTAAGACAAAAAAATTTCCCTTGAATACACAGACATAGGCGAAAATAATCCCTTATTTAAAAATTGTTTTCGACCACGCAAGACCAGGTTAGAAAACAACAAAAAGAGTGTGTATCAAGTAAAAAAAACTTCATATAGCCCATCGCAAATAAATTTCCTTTTATTTAAGACTATGACCATGTATTCAAGGGAAATAACTTTTTTGTCTTAAATCTTTGGACCCCACTGTTGTATGTGTACCTAGTTGTCTTTGTATAACCATCAATTGTGGCAGTTTGTAATGTGGCCTACATTTCCAATCTGGACTTGGCCTATTACTAGCCCTGCCTGAAGCAAGTCAGAGAACATATCAAACAGTCTAGTAAAAACAACAAAGATGAAGATACCAGTCTGATTAATTTGTAGAATAAGAAAAATAGTTCATCTAAGAAGATCAGACAACACTCGGAAGGCTGTAGAATGGTGCAGCCAAAACATAATCCCAAATTACACTTGCCCAAACACCATTTTACCTAATGTTGATTGGCTGATATTTTTAGTTTGCCGAATGTTTATTTTCCCTAATGTGCATTTGCCCCCAAAACAAAGGAAGACAACTTGAGTAACTGAATAGGCCTTTCTTTGATACTTTATCTTTAACAAAATCATTGCAAAATAGATTTTATTTTATCAGAAATCTAAACCAATTTAATAAATCTAACACTTTTTATAAAATGCGTCAGAATTTTCCTTTCATGAGTGAGCGTGAGAATGTATCAAAATGCGTGTGTATCATGCAGAATGCGTGTGTATCATGCAGAATGCATGATACTTGGAAGGTATGTTCTTCAGGTGCCTGTAGTGCTTTGGGAATTTCAAACCGAACCCTTTATTCAATCTGTGGGTGTAGACTGTTCCCATTCCACTGTCCATGCGAGGGGATATCTCATATTAGTTAATTCGTTCTGGTGATGCTGCTTATGCCCGTTCCACAGAACCAGAGTATATTTGTAAGATTAAAAGGAAGTAAAGTTGGAGTATCTAGTTGTAAAATAGATAGGAATAAAAGTGAGAAGAGAGTGAGTGTAAGTACAAATTGAAAATACAATAATTAATAGTAGGCAGTATAATTATGATAGAAATACAGTAGTAACTAATGGTATTAAGATGGTAGTAGTTCCCATGTTTAAAGTAATGAGGAAGACAGGCCGAAACGGGAGAACCGTTGTTCCACACGTGGAAGTCACGTGATGTGAAAGAAGGTCTCCGATTGGCTGGAACGGTTTTGACATCATGGATATCATTTAAAGAAGACACAAAATCGCCATTACTACTAATTCAAATGACCCGCCTAAAATATGTTGATTTTAGCGCCATTTTGAATATAGTAAGAACACGTGGTAGACACGATAGTGAAAAGTCCGATCAAATAATGAAGACAGATGCAGATATACAAATAAACATTGAATAAACAGTTTGTATAATGATCGGGTACAGATTGAACCAAATACGATAACACCTGAAGGCCAAAGGGTACAACGGCCAAAACATTGTGACTAACAACCAAGATGAGGACACCAGTCCGAATAAATCAGTGTATAATGATGACTAGCATTCCAAGGGAAATTATGAATCACCGCCACCCATATATGCTGTGTTGGGGATGATCAATTAAAAAATTGTAAAAAGGGGTGATCAATGAATAACTTACTTCTCTCGCCTTTTGTTGGGCTGTGATCACTAAAAAAGGTCTGAATTTTCAAAAACATAAACTAGTGACCAATTTAGCATAAACTTACATTGCATATTGAACCCCCTCTAAAAACCTATTTATGGGGAATTTTCAAAAAAACAAAAAAAATAATTTTCACTATTCATTGAGGGGAGTATGTGTGCAAGATCTTAAATTTCTACTATGAACGGTTAGGGCAGGGAAAATACCGAATACATAGATAGATACATATAAATGTCAGAACACATCAATAACCTAAACCCAGCAATAAACCAGTATTGTGGGTAGCTGCTTATATTTTTTTACTTGGGACCAACATTGCAAAGTCTATGAAAGACAAATTTACACTCTTTCCAACCAAAATTGAAAAAAGTAGAGAGAGATTTACAATAGTTATATTCCTGACCTATTTTTCATGACGTCGTAATAGAATGTTGTGATGTCACAAGAGAATTTATTCTGATCACACTTTTTTGTAAGTTAGTTTTTTACCTGGACTGATCACACTTTAAAAAAATTTTTTTTTACCTGACCTCATAATCCGATGACACATTTTATTGAAAGTTGGGATCTAAAGTGAGGGCAAAGATTTCCTTCCCCTTTTAGGGGTAAAAAGTGAGGGGAATATTATAAAGGATATACATTGCTAACTATTTTATTATTGAAATGCCTTGAAAACTTGTGAAGTGTGTGGCTATTCCTTTACACAGAAAAGGATTGTCAGTGGTCAAGAATCAAGGCACGAGTTACTGCCGAAAAAGGCAGCAAAATTACGAGTTCCAATGCTTTTTATATGGGACACTGAGGAGAGAAGAAGTTGATGTTTTTGTTCAACCGTGCTTCATTATTGAAGCGTCGCCCGGCACGTGACAGGAAAAAGCCAACCTCTATGATAGTCGAGAAAGCACCACATTTTCGCAAAACTTCTGTTAATATGCACTCGTATCAACGACAAGTTAAAAGCATTTTCTGTTTCTTTCTTCTTGACCTCTTCCAGGGGAAATCTTTATTCCTTCGTGCCAAGGCTCTCTTCTTATTATTTTCATCATGACACGACAAGTGTTATGATACATATGCATATACACTCATTTACACTCATGTATTGACTCTTTCGTTCCAGTAAAACTGAACATTTCTTAATGCAAGGAGCATCACAATCTTTCATTCCATCATTCATTGTTATTGTTCTTGAATAAATTATATATGTTATATATTGTAGTGTCTCCCAGTTCGTGGGAATCTCACTGAAAAGGAAGATGAAGCAAAAGGGACAAGGACGAAGACAAATGTGATGCTTAACTGATCACTTCGCGTGTTTATCTTTATTTTACCCCGGTTTGCCAGGCGCATGACCGGGAACTCACTTCCGTCGTTATGGGTTGTGGCAAGGAAGGTAACTCGAGGTATTTACCCCCTTGCATTGCCTGGGCCGACATCACATATACATGTGTCTATTCATTTATTTCATTGAACTTTGAACAAGACCGAATTTATAATTGGAGACAGAGAGAGATATGTTCTGCCATATTCCTCTATGGACTCGTGCCCCTACAAAGAAGTGACACAAGTGCCTACAATTGCAATGTTTTATAAACAATCATTATTGTCAAACTCCAGGACAAAGTCAGGAGTTGACTTTGTTTTCCTACGGGAACAAAAACAACACCATCAACAAGAACAACAAGAACAATCCTCACCAAAATTTGGGCTGTAAACCAATATGTAAAATCACCATTCCCCTATCATGATTTGAACTCACAA
>VCCN01006885.1:1108641-1128694 GCA_006491835.1 Architeuthis dux | reverse complement strand
GTTAATTCTGAAGTCCTAATTATACTAAGAAAAGTCTTTTTCTTATCTTTGTCAATATGTTAGCGGGTTTCTATTCACAATGTAACTATAATGACAAAATGAACCCTTACTTTCCGCAATTCATGTACACAATTTATCTTCCCCCTCCTTTTGTTTCCTAATGCCCACTTACTTTGAAAGGTTGCTGGCTTCTTACCCAAAGTATCTATCAAAGTACCTGTTTCGCAGGATGTTTCCCCCCGAAAAAGAAAGACTACATAATTTTCTGCTAACGGCTTCTAGAATGTACAGGCATCCTAATAGGTAAATGAAGAAACCAATTTTGTCTATGTTAGGTATGACATATTTATTTTCAGAATAAATAACTTCTTTATTCCATAAGTTTGTTGCCTTTTCATTTTTTATTTTTCATCTGCTTTTCATTTTTTATTTTCACATAATATTTCCTGTTGATGGAAGTAACTACATACATTGAGGCCTTACTTTGTAAAAATGGCGGAAAGTGTGTGCACAGTTTAGCATCATAGTTACATTGAAAATAGAACCCCCCCCTCTAAAACCGTAAAAAAAATAATTTTTAAACTGATTAATTCCATGAATGGATGGTCTTAAGCCCAAAAATGACTCCCAAGAAGTTTTTTTTTTAGGCAGTACCATCATATGTCAGAAGTGACCATACATTCAAAATTTGTACAATATAAAATTAATCCTTAATGTTTGGTCATGAAAAAGACAAAGTGAAGAAGTGTTTAAATTGTTTTCTTTTTAATTCAAATTTTTAAAACATTTTTAGGCCCTATCCTAGTTTTGTGATCCTTTGTTGCATTTAGTTCAAGATCAAAGTGAAGTATCTGTTCAGTTTTTCTAATGTCAACGAAACCTAGCATTAATATCCTGTTTTCGATTTTGAACGTCATTATGGTTGTATTCTAATTGTTTTCTTCATGAATTTTAATTTAATTTGAATTTTTTTCTCAATTGACAAAAAGAAAAAGTTTTTTATGAATTTTATCATTATCCAAGTTTCATGGTCCAGATCAGAATGCGCCTTTTGCAGCATTTAGTTCAAGATCAAAGTGTAGTATCTGTTCTTCTCGCGTCAAAGAAACAGAAGTTAGCATTAACTGACTTAATTTACTATCCTTAAATGACTTTTTCCCAGTGTGAAAATTGGAATGTTATCTCACATGGTTCAATCGGATAAAATTCATTTGTTTTTTGTCAGGTGAAAAGAAAATTCAAATTAAATTAAAATTCACGATGAAAATAATTAAAATACAAATCATAATAACATTTAAAATTGAAAACAGGGAAGTTTCGTTGACATGAGAAGAACAGATACTACACCTTGATCTTGAACTAAATGCCGCAAAAGGTTGAACCACAAAACTAAACTAGGATAGTGCTCATTTTTATTTTTACGGATTCAATGGAATTTTAAAAATAAACAAGATCACAAAAAAGGTTTTTTTTCTTTTTCTGACAAAAAATGTTTAAAATTGAAATCAAGAGGAAATCTTGGACATTCGGGTGTTAATCGATATTTATAAAAACATCTAGAAATATCTAGAATCTAGGGAAGTTTAGCGTCCCAAATTAAATATCTAAAAACATCTAGAATCTAGGGATTACTGCGACACTAGTAGTAGTAATGATTTTATAATAATACAATGTTTACTCAGCTTAGTTGAGGCCATTTCTGAATTGAAAGGTTTGTTTTTTATTTCAATTCACGAAATTGCACGAATACAGATTAAACGAAACAAATTTTGATTTTTAAAATGTTCAATTTATTTTGATTTTTAATTTACACCAGATATTTTTCTGTGATAATCCTTAAAAACACAGAGAACACATGTAGATTTCTGTTCCTACATTGGTTCTCTCTCCATATAAATTCATTCACAGAGGATTTTAAAAGGGGTTTAATGGTTCCACTCCAGTTTATCGGACCCCCCCCTCCCACACAGTGATTCGATGGATTGAATCGTATTAGGGTCCACAAAAATGAAAAGGAACGGTCAACCATGCGCAATAATTTGGGACGCTAAAATACGATTTAGTCAATTTGGATTCTAGATGTTTTGGATAATATGGATCAACTCCTGGATGTCCAAGATTTTTTATATCATTTTCTTTTTTTTTTTAAATTTTCGGGATTAAAATAGGAATATTTCTTTATTATTGAATTAAATAGCATTTTTTTACTTACCTTTTTATTAAATATATTGCAAAAAAATTTTAAAATGATAAAAATGTACCTCAAATCCAATCAGCGCTTCTTGGTTGGGAAAATATATATTTTTCTAATTATTTGAGGTATTTAAAGTCAGTTTACACAAGATTTGCTTTGTCGGTCGTTAATTTTTGTTAAAAAATATTAAAAAGTTCAAATATCTTATGTTATGAAAAAAAGAGGAAGTAAGCGGTGATAACCGCAACTAATCCCGTGCGTTAAAAGAATCCAGTTTAGAAAGCTTAAAATCCGGGTTCGTTTTCAAACCGACACACACACACACACACAATTAAGACACTTGGTTAGCAAGTTAGTCACACAAACATTTGATAGTTAGTTTGATTATCACTTATTGTAGGTACAATTGTAATTCTGTGGTCCCGTTCGAAATATGCAGCTTCCTGGTCTTTTTGGCTTGGAAATTCAGAAAACCACTGCCCGGGTTTTGTGACGTGCCGAGATGGATCCTAGTCCAGCTTGCACAGGATTCGTCCTGTGACCAAGTTGAAGCGGCCATTGTTACCTTTCCCGTTTTAAAATGACCACCGTTCTAGCTGCAGAATAACAGACGCTGATAACGAATTTAAAATCAAAGATTCCTCGGAACAGCATTTTCATTTTTTTATTGTTTAAATTGTCTACTGATATCAATCAATTTCATGTGGTTCAAGAGATTAGTGTTTTGTTTTGAAAAAACTTGATAAATACAAAGGATAGGTTAGGGTTAGTATTTCTTAGGGTTAGTATTTTGAAATTGATGTTTGCTTCTTTGATTGACTCATACGTATTTTGCACTTACGCATACGGCCAGCAAGCAAGTGGAAACCACTTGACGACCCAGATTTTTATTCCGAGAACCAAATTGATCGTTCCGAGAAATAAGGTTATCTACTAGATAACCAATTTTCAGGACATAAAAAAATCTGTACTCGACTCGAATTTAATATGCTTTGTAGACGACAAGTCTGGCAAAATTATGTATCTTGTCACCTCACATTCCATCTTGGAACTCTTGATGAGACACAGTCCAACACACCTCAATTTTGACCAGCCTCACACCTACCACTCACCTCTTACTATAAGAAGATCGAACTATTCTTCAATCTTTGTTCAGTCAAAGTTGTCGTTCGACAAATATGACGGTTCCACCAGAGACGCGCCTTTCACCTCTGATTATATACGTACGCATTCATACACATTCATACATACACACACATTCCCTCTTTCCTAACATCTTCAACAAACTAAGGACACTTACTAAGTAATAAACCGAACACTTTAAAATGCATTCTTTCCTTCTTAGCTGAGAACTACTTTTTGTTATTATGTTCTGTAATAAATATACTTTTTATCATTGCAGAGTATTTTATATTTCTTTAATCTTATTGCATTTTGTTACCATGTGCAAACTGCATTCCTTGCACATGCAGTTATTTCACTCCCCTTTTCTACTGCAGAACAGGCAGAGAAAGAAAGATCCTTCTTATGCGTATCGTTAACATTACCCTCTTTCTTTCTCTAGTCTCATCAGCACGCTAGCTTTACTTACGGGCAGTCAGACCCCTAAGGCTTCTAGCCAGCCACTACTATTACTGCTGCCACTGTTAGAGTTTACTACGCTACTACGCTCACATCATTGTTATTGTTTTTACAGTAACTTTTATTGGAGTCAGATATATTTAATAATGAGAGTTAGCTAGATCGTATAATATTTAGTCTTAATCCCATCTACATTAAGCTCCTTTTAACAAATTCATTATCAGAGTCAGTTATTTTGCTGCTGGAACGGTGGCCATTTTATAACGGGAAAGCTACAGTCCGCCATGACAGTTCATTTTGGCCATTACTTTTTCACCGCTAATTTCGAATGTAAAAACGATCTACATTCTCTTGCAACTCAATTAGCTTCTCCCTTCTTTACCATCTATTACATCCCTTACAAATAACAACCTTGTAGAAACCACAATTCTTACAAATTGGTAACCCCTCCTACAACAAATTAGTCACTCCTCGAACTCTATACTAGCAATTGCCGTTAAACCCTTCCCTAATGTCCTCGTGACATCAGTCGCGAGGACTGGGGAGCATTTTAGCCACGTACGCGTGCGGGACCACACCCTAAAATCGACCTAGTGTCATATTTGCCGTCGTGGGGGAGAGGCAAATAAATTCGGCCTTTTGGCTAAGGATCTCTTCTCGGCAGCAATGCCCTGAAGAGGATTCCCACAGACAGCAGCCTCGTAAGACACGTTAAAGAGGTAACGGCATGGAGTCCAAAATACCCTTTCTGTCCCTAGGCGCCGGTGTGAAACTAAACAAAGGAATGTCGATTTCGTTGGGACTTGTCTACCTTGATCTCATTTTCACAAAGAGACTCAGGAAAGGTCTATTTCCATAACCGAGTCTTATTCGAATACGAATGGGTACTTGAATGGAGATGATGAAGATGAGTACCTATTAACTTCCTCTAATTGCAAATCAAAATTTACAACACTTCATTATCGATTGTTCTGTTTGTTAATTGATTACCAAAACTTTAAGTGACATCCTTATATAATTCATTCACACAAATATAAAGCATTCATTCCGCTTGTTCAAGTTCACTCGATTCTAAGGTAGAAAATTGTACTCTCAGTTTGTTTTTACGGAATCTTAAAGATTGTAGTCGTAGAGGTACTTGGTTTTTTATACTGTATTCTGTGGATTTTCAATTCAACGACCGTAATGTCTAAAAGAACGCCAGATCGATCGACTCCAGCAGCTGCAATGATAACGAAATGGTTTACAACAAAAACGAGGAGTGAGCCTTAAGAAAGTAGAGATGAATAAAAGCATGAGCCAGGAGTCGTTAGCGAGATGGTCACAGAAACAGAAGCGTAGTGTTTCCCAGCCCGTGGGAATCTCACTGAAAAGGAAGATGAAGCAAAAGGAACAAGGACGAAGACAAATCTGATGCTTAACTGATCACGCTCGGAGAAGAAATTGCTAGTCTCTTCACTCCGCGTGTTCATCTTTATTTCCCGTTAGCCCCGGCGCATGACCGGAAACTCACTTCTGTCATTATGGGTTGCAGCATGGGAGGTAACTCGAGGTATTTATCTCCGTTAGTGTTAGCCCAAACACAATAAGAAGTACCAATCCCATCAACTTCTACGTCTGGACAAACAACCAGCGTTGTATCAGAAAATCCAAGTGTCCATATCAAGTTATTGACAGAACCGAACCTGCTGCGGAATTTTAAATTCCAAGCCCGGACATTTGGAAATCAAATATTTCAAAAGGTCCTTCCAATCATCATGGTTTGACAAATTCAAGTGGTTGCACTATGAGACAGATTCCGACTCAGCATTCTGTTTTTCCTCTATTAAAGCACTTCAACACAACATGATTTCGTCGACAAAAGGCGAAGTTGCTTTCACTGAGACAGGTTTTCCAAAAAAGCATTGGCAAAAGACAAAGGACTTCACACACATGAATCGTCAGTGAGTCACAGAGAAGCTGCAGCAAGATGGCGCGAGATACCCTTAACTGTGAAAGGAGACGTCGGTGAGATGATTTATATCCAACATGCACTGGAGAAATACAATAGTCGCAGAAATCTGCTCAAAATACTGGGGGAAAAGTACGGTATCTACCAAGGCGAACCCTACCTCTGCGAGGAGACTGGAAAGTGATGCATGCAGAGTGACCTCCCTTGAATACCATACTGTAACCCAGAGTCTCGATGGCATTGAGAGGACTTGTTGAGAGATCAACTGGCATTTTTATATTTCACAATTTTTTTAATTCTCGTGCAAGATCCTGATATTTTATTCTCTTTCGATCTTATTGTGTGGTCCGCTGGAACAGCAAGGACTACCCCTTGACAGAATATGATTATAACTAAAAAGCACTTAGTGAGCGCATTTCTAAATCGAAAATAAAATTCCTGGATCCGCCCCAACATTTTATTCATTTTTCCTTAGCCCATGGACCACCGTTCCACAAAATACCATTGAAAATCATTGAGAACTTTTGGCGATATTGTGTGAACATTAACATGAGTGAATACATGAAAAGAATATTTCTCAATCGAGAAAGAATGCCTGGTTCCACCCCAAAATGTAATCAACTCTTCCTCACCCCATAACTCACTCTTCCACAAACTCTCATTGGAATACATTGAAGACTTTTGGAGATATTGTGTGGACAATCTTTTTCTATTTTCGACCATTTTTAGTGCCTTTTTGTTCATTTTTTGGCTATTTAAAAAAAACATTTAGAGCTTTATCGCAATCAAACTAGCGCAAAAATATCTTTTGAGTTGGCAACAATGCTTCTTCTTCTTGACCTTAAAATATATTAATTATCTCTCTTGATTTTCTATGTCTAGCGAATTAAAATTCTGTTTCTGATATTTTCTTATTTATTTAATATTTTTCTTTCTTCTCTTTTAATGTTGCTCTTCTTCGGCAGATGAAGACAGGTGAGTCTAAAGTACAAATCATTTCTTTGTTTATCATTAAAAGTACGAATTTTGTATTGAAGTTAATTGTTTTCTTAGTAGGTAACAACTTCGAAATTTTATTTCTAATCTAAGATGTATTAAAATGACCTTTTACTCATTTAAAAAATAATACTCTTAATTATTTCAGTACATTCTTAAAACTTTTCCCCAGATTAAAAAGTATAAAACCGTTGTTTGTTTAATAACGGATTAATTGGAGTTTTTTCGCTACTTTAATCTCCACCAAAAACGAACATCCATAATTTTAAAGGTTTAAGATTTACGTGACGGGTGTAGAAGCAGCGAATTCTCCTAGAAGCAAATGTTTTTTTCCATTTCAATTTTAGGTGCTTTCAATCCCTAGAACCATCCAGAAATTTGTTAGTTTTTAGAAAAATGATTTGTTCAGGTTTTACGGGGATAAAATCTATCTATATAATAAAACTATAATGAAAAAGTGTGCACATCACGTAAATCTTTTCCTTTTTAAAATATGGAAGCCTAAAACAATAGATTAAGTTTCATTTTCTTTTTCTCAACAACTAAAAACTCAATTCGCTGTGTTAGTTTAATTTTGGGGTAAAATTCTATATCTGAGAATCAAAACATTTCAACCTTTCTCCCGAACGGTCAGTCTTGTATATTGTTCAAAATGAGGAAAAGGTAATTTGTGAGTTGGAATTAAAATTCAATGTGCATGGCAAAATGTAATGGTAGGGAGTTTATGAAGAGAATCAGTCCACACGTGTGAGTGTGCTATGTATCACCAGGTGTGAGTAGCAGTTCGCATGTGTGTGTCTATAACAAAATGTAGAGACAGTTCAATGTATGTATGTGTAAATGATAAGAGACAGTAGTAATTTCAAACTGCTGGAAGGTGAAGAAGTGAGGTCTTCTTGTGTTGATGCTGATGATGAGAGTTGAAACTGAAATGCTGTCTCCCTGTACTCTTTGAAGTTGAATCTCCCACTCCAGTTACATTGTGAGGGTTATTTATATAAGAAAAGAATTGGCTCCTGGAAGTCGGGCTCTGGTTGAATATTATTTTAATGTAGATATTTGAGGTTTTCCAATAGTTCATACTTTTTGGACGGAAAGTTTGTATAAGAAAATTGGCGCAAAATCCTGGGAGCCTGTTTTTGCACAGAATTGTTCACTTAGGTTGAAATGGCCCTACACTGCTTTACCCCAAGAAAATGGTGTCAAAAGTTTGAAATAAGAAAAAAAATATAATGTATAGCATTTGAGATCTTTTTCATTGGTCCCCATCAGACCAAAATTTAAATAACCAGTAGGAATTGATATATAATTGAATATATACTTGAAATAGGCTTTTTTGACAGCAGTTAATTGTGTCATTAAGCCAGCTTCAGTGTAGTTGGGCTGGGATTAAACTAATAAGAAAAATGGTAGTTAAATTTGGTATGTCTGATATTGATCTTCTCAGATGTGATTGTTTTAGGCTGTTCCATGCGTTTGCTACTCTTGCCAAGAAGAAATTTATTCTAATACCAATGGAGGTCTGAATTTGTAGTTTATGGTTTTACTACATGTAGATGAAGTCAGCAATGAATGTCAGTATCCACTCTATGTTGTTCCGGATTCTATAGACTTTTAGTATGTCATCACGTTTTCTTGAGTATTCAAGGGTCTCTAGATTAAGTTGTTTTATTCTTTCAGTGTAGGATATATCTCCCAGCCTCAGAATGGTCTCGGTGGCTCTCCTCTGAACTCTCTCTATGGCATCTGAGTTGTACTTCAAGTAAGGAGACCATAAGCAGGAAGCAAACTCCAGATGGGGATGTACTAGAGACTTGTAGAGTAGTAGGAAGCTCTCCTCATTGATGAACTTAAATGAGTGTCTTATGTAACCGAGTGTTTTATTTGCTGTATTCATTGATCTTTCTCCATTGTAGTTTCCTTCAGTGTGTGTTGTGTTCCATCATCTTTAATCAGTTCCTTTTTTTGTTGTTTCTACCTAGGTGCATGACCTTGCATTTGTCGGAATGAAATTTCATCTGCATAGATTTGGCCCAACGTACTAATGTTCTAGGTCATCCACAAGTAGGTCTCCAGATTCATCAGACGTTAACGGGGAGTGGATCTTTGTGTCATCAGCGAACATACTTATGAGAGTACGGATATCCTTGTCAATATTTTTCATTTATTTTTGATGCAATGATTATTTTTGTTTTGGATGTTTTAATGGGGATTAACTTGGAAAATCAATTGGAAACAAATGTTGCAAAATGCTGTTAAAAATTGTATAAACAACATTGAAGGTTTTGAACAGAGTCTGTTCTTTTTCTTCAGGCAGAGCTGGTAATAGGCCTAGACCAGATGGGAAATGTAGGCCCCATTTCAAACTGTTAATTAAGTATTTTTGTAATCAGTGCTAAATATGATTTATGTATGGATATATGTGTCCATGCACATGCAGTTTATATGATGCACTTACAAGTAACAGAATAGAATAAAAGAACTGGAACAATTTATTAAAAAAAAGTAAGCCCCCTCAAAGTTATAGGTCCATGCCAACTGGCACCCACCTCTGCTTGGGCCTGTTGCAATAAAACTGACAAGTTGAAATTATTTAAATAGAAATGAGTTGTTTTTGATGATTTTATTTTTTCATTTACAGATTGGCCTGAGTAAATGGAGTTGTTCTAACTCATCTATATCCAACAAGAGGCAGATAATATTACGAGAATTCTCAATATTGTTCGACTTTGAACAACACCTCCATAAACAAAATTGCGGCACAGAATATAAACCTTTGTACTCCTAGATATATGACTATAAAAGGGTGGTATTAAAACTGACCCACCACCCAGATACCAACATTTCAAAGGTGGAATGAAACCCTCAATGCTTCAAAGAGTTAAATTTTCAGAAAAACCAGGGAGTTCACCATATGGTGTTGAAATCCTTACTAGCCAGAATTATGCACCTAGCTGACAAGCTGATATATGCTGCATCCTTCAGCTTCCTCACTCTCCAACAATGCTCCCTGTCAATTATCTGGACCTCATCCTAGAGGGGGTGATGTGTACAGGTTGAAAGGTTTGCCTTTTTTAAAAATTAGGTATACACCTGATGAGGGCTGAAAACTGAATCAGCCAAAACATTTACAACATCAATGATGCAAAAAAGAGATCCAATTGTCCAAACTAGATTTGGAATAGCCTGCTAACAATCACTCTACTGCAGGTGTCCTTGAATGTGAATGTATACACATAAGCGTTAATTATATCTGTTTAGGTGGGGAGGCGAATAAAATAATGCAGCCTTTTGGCTAAGATCAAAGTGTAGTATCAGTTCTTCAAAACCGCCATGGCCTCGAAGTTCAGAGAACCACGGCCCTTCAGGGGTCCTTGTGGCATGCTCGGGTATGGTCCTGGGAGAAGTTGCACAGGATATCTTGGCCAGCTGGTCGGGAGGTGATCGCCATTAGCATGCTCAGGATTTGTCCTGAGAAGCTTTTGGGATCTCCACCCCCCTTTATCCCGATCCTCGTGGCGTTTGTCTCAGTGAATTTGGCACTAAATGACCCACCAAGGGTCGATGTGCCTTTAAACAAAAAATAAATAAATATATCTGTTTATATAATCAATGTGTAGATGTGTGTTGGTGCTAACATGATGGAATAGGTTTTGAATCAGAATTTTCAGTACTTCACGTTTCCAACGTGACTAGAAAACTTATGACCTGTGTTTTTCAAGTTTACTTTTTAAAGAAGTCAGTTGAAATGAAAAGCTTGTATCACTTGCACAGAAGAAATTCATGCAAAGATTAAGTACTTATTTGTTTAAAATCTCACAACTGCAGGAAATAAATCTCACAACTGCAAGAAATAATTCTCTGTAGAGAAAGATGATTTTCTTGCAAATCTTCTGGACCTTCAAACAGTTCTATAATGAAAAAAAAACAGAAACAAACTCAGTCAGTAGACAAACTGCATGTTTGTGAAGTCTGTGGATACGTTTATTCAGACTATACAAATTTCAAACGACACGAGAACACGTACAAGAGAGAAAGCATACTTTTGTGACCTGTGTGGATATGTATGTGCAGTCAATTCAGCACACACTGGAGAAAAAACATTCTTGTGAAATGTGTGGATATACATGTGCAGCCAGCTCTTGTTTTTAAAAACAGACAAGCAAGCACATACTCTTAAGAAGCCCTACTATTGTGACATTTGTGGATACACATTTTCAGATGTGTCAAATATAAAAAAATCACATGAGAAACACTGGAGACAAACCATACTCCTGCAAATTTCCATCAGTTCAGCTTTAAAAATTCATATGCAAACACACACTGGAGAGAAACCATATTCTTGTAACTTTTGTGGATAGGCATGTCCACAGAATTCAGCTTTGAAAAGACACATGAGAACATACATTGTTATTGCAAAGTGTGTGAACATGTCTCTTCCTAAAATTCAGATTTCAAAACACACATGCGGACACACACTGGTGAGAAACCTTATTCTTGTGAAATTTGTGGATATGGGAGGTCACAGATTTCAAATTTAAAATGACACCAGTAGACCCACATGGCAGAGTAACTCTATGTTTGTGTTACTTTTTGTTTTTCATTTGGTTACACCCTGAAGGAGCTAGCCACAAAGGAGCTGTTTACAAAAGAGCTACTAGAAAAAGCTAGTACAATAAGGGCTATGCAGGAAAGAACTCAAGGCACACGCTATTTTAAAAAAAGAATGTGAAGTCATGCATATGTATGTGCAGGTTATATTTATGTAGGCTATATGGAATAAAGATAAAAATAACTAGCCACCCATATATGCTGTGTTGGGGGTGATCAATGAATAAGTTACTTCTCTGGACTGAATTTTCAAAAAAACAAATGGGCACAAACTAGTGACCAATTTAGCATAAACTTACATCGCATATTGAACCCCCCTCTAAAAACCTATTTTGGGGGTCATTTTCAAAAAAAACAAAAAAAGCATTTTCCCATTTCCCAAAATATCGATTTTCTACTATGAACAGTTAGGGCTGGGCAAAGTCCAGATACACAGATACATATAAATGTCTGAACACATGAATAACCTAAACCCAGCAATAAACCAGTGTTGTGGGTAGCAGTGATTAATAACATTGATTGGAAAGTACATGTATATGTACACCCATATTATATTTATGTAGGCCATAAACACTAACATTAACCCAAGTTAAAATATTCTCTATTGTCACCTAACCCTTTCTATGCTTAGCTCAAAAAACAGTATTACCAATTGTCACCTAGCTCTTTTGTCTTTGTAGCTAGCTCTTTTGTGGCTAGCTCTTAGTGAGTGTAACACATGTAACTCTACATTTATGTTATTTTCAGTTACAGGCAAGTTGTTGTATGGTGCCTCTTTTACACGTTCTGCCAACATGAGACGTCTTGTCGTTGGGTTCCTCATTTGCGGGAGGGAAATCCTGAACTTGCCGGAAAAAGAAAGACTCAAAACTTGTTTATAAAAAATATCCAGATATATTTTTATTCCGTAAGATACATTGTGTCAGTGGCGGAGAATGAAGAGTGTTAGAGCGATAGGAGAGCCGAAAGGCTGTTCCCAACAGGGGAACTGGCCCCTCTTTTCCCCAGCTGATGTTTGTCTCTGATCTGAGCTCTGTCTGGTGTCTTTCTCCTTTTATCGGGTTTAAATGCCCACGCTGATTTTCCAGCAAACACCTGCAAGTTTAGTCAACATCCTGTTTTCGGACACCCACACATATGCATCTTTCTCGAGGTCACTGGGGGCATTTCAACTTCTGCCCAGGTGTTAGCCCGGAAATGACCTCCTGTGGCACTATATCACAACAAAGTCACCTTCTTGAAGACTTACACAAAAAAGAAGAAAAATCATTTGTTTGAAAATTGTGAATACGCGTGGGTGTTGGGGTCCAAGAAAGCCAACCTGATTATAACTGAACTGCGGATAACTGCGGGGTGGGTATGAGCGATATTCATGGGCAAGTGGTGATAGGTGAAAGACAGCAAACACTGTCTAAATCATATAAAGTTAGTTATGTGGCGTTACTTATGAAAACCAACCTAAAATCTATTACGAGTGCCAAACAAATTCACTGGTAAATGAAGGGGTTGTTTTCATAAAAAAATCATGTGTAAAACCATTTAATTATATGTTAATTGGTAGCAAATTGAAGAAATTTAATATTTTAGTCATATTAAGTAAGGTGAAATTGGTGAAATTCTATTTTTATTTGTGGCTGATAATATAGGTAAAAATGTTTGGGTCAACCACCCACACGCTTTATATCATGAACCATGCTATATCAAAGGACACTTGTATTTATATTAAGACTTTTTAAATTAAAAGAAACTAGCATTCCAAGGGAAATTATGAATCTCCACCAGCCATATATGCTTTGTTTTATCTCGTAAATTAAGCAGTGGTGGTGGTAAAATTAAGTTAATTTGATGAAAAGGCAACAAGTAAGGTTAAAAAAACAAAACAAGCGTGAATGTGGCCATACACAAACTAAGGAAGAAAACAGAAATGAAATTTAATTTTTCATGAGAGGATAGGCTGGGGAGGGTAGACAAAAAGTGGGGGTAGGAAGATTTTTCAATTTGACCTGATATGAAATGAAGATCCACACACTTTACAAGACCATGGCTGTTTTGCAGATTCTGAAAAGACATTTTTAAGTCAGATATTTTCCAAACTGCAAAGGTAGATTCAATTGTTCATTGTTTTTATTACTGTTAATTGCTTTCAAGCTCAGTTTTTAAATATGCATAAGTAAAAGGTGTGTGGGGGTGATGACCATAAAAAGGTTGGGAAACACTGCTCTACACCTGCACTTTATTGGTCGATGTATTCTTGACCATGGGTTCCCTGTTTTTGATTTTGCAGCCATAGTACATATGTGTATATCATTGCATTAGCAATTTCATAGAGGATTTTTCCAGATGACCAGAGTGAAATTCTTTGAGTATTCACCATTGTATGCAAGATTACAGGCCAACACTAATCAGAGTTGCATTGAACTGATAGGAAATGAAGATCCACATGCTTTACAAGACATTGGCTTTTTTGCAGATTCTGAGTGGATATTTTCAAACCAGATATTTTCCAAACTGCAAAGGTAGATTCACTTGTTCAGTTTGTTTTTATTACTGTTAATAGCTTTTAAGCTCAGTTTTTAAAAAAATGGTCACTGACTTGAATGGTTTTGCAAATATATATTTCTAATCGGGTTACCTCTATAATGACATACTAACACTCTTACTAAATTATGTTTGAAAATATTTTATGTATGCAAATGCAATTTCTGAAGCTCTGAGCAGATCCACACACTTCATAAGAACAGTCTTGGCAATGGGTGTTTATATATTATAATAAATAAGAGACGGGAGATTTGCTTGTGAAAAGCTTCATTCAACTTACATGTGCTTACTCATACATGGAGTCTGAAATACCTCTCTTTATATAGTTATAGGAGAGTTCTAATAAGAAGAAGTAATCACAGCCGTTTCCTTTGGTAACAAAGGGAAATCTGTCTGATTACTTTATTACCACATTCTCTCCCATTGATTTATTTATTCATAGGGGATAAAATCCTCTCAGCGACCAGGCATCCTGTGGGTGCCAGGGTGACTCATAATCAGCAGTCATCTCCGACGTGGGTTCTTCTAGGATTTATGGTATCTTGGGACTGTCCTGCCTGTCTGGCTTCAGCGCTTAGGACTCTCAGTGTCTGAAGATGGGCTATCAATATCAGATTTTGGATGCTCCCGCTTCTGTGGCACTGATCGGTCTTCAAAACTAGGGTCTCTGTGAGATTGATCCGATTTGACGACTCCAGGAGGTCTATGGGTGTCATATAGGAAGCAAAGTCATCAGGGTAGTCTCTCGGTGAGGCTCTGGGAACGGAGTGTGGGCCGCTCCTCTCAAGCAATTATAGGTTCGGATTCATTTCCTGCAGGGGCCAGGTCCCTTAGGGAGACAGTTGATTGTCTTCCATCAGAATGTCGTACTAGTGCATAATGAGGGTTCGCTTCAATCAACTCCACCTTGTTCACTAATGTGTCGTGTTTACTGTACTGAACATGGCATTTCAGTAACACGGTTCCAGGTTGAGTGAGGTACTTGCTAAGCTTTGTTGTGGGAACAAGAAGAACCTCTCATACGGAGTCGCATTTGTTGCAGTACATAATATGTCCTGATGGTGTACAGGGCCTCGAGGAGGAGACTTTCCCAATGGGTGATTGAAATACTTTTGTGGCAGCCCACTGTATCATCTTCCAAATTTACGCCGTTGTATCTTTCGCACTGTCCAGTGCCTTGGGGGTTGTAAGGTGTTGTTCATCTTACGACCACTCTTTGTTTGTGCAAGAACTGTTTTAGTTGCTTTGGCATAAAGGCGGATCCACAGTCTGAGTAGATGCATGCGGGTACTCAAAAAATGGCAAAAAGGGAGCAGAGACCTTGAATTACAGTTGTAGCCATTACGTCTGGGCAGGGAATGACAAACAGAGATCTTGACTATTCATCAATGTTAGTTAACTTATATTTGTTTCTCGTTTTTGAGCGTAGAAGGCTCTTAAAGTGCAAGTTAAGCCTTTCAAAGGGTTGTGTGGCCTTTATGAGAGTTCCAAGTTTAGGTTTGTAGAAACTAGGTTTGAGTTCCGCGCATGTCCTACACAAGTTTGTGATTCTTTTGACATCCTCGACAGAATAAGGCAAGTTTCTGCTTCGGACTATGTGGATCATTCTTGTAATGCCCGGAAGATCTTCTATGCCTGCCGTCAAGCCACACACCCTAGAGAGCACGTCAACCGCTGCCTTCTCTTTACCAGGACGGTAAGTGACATTGAATGAAAAACAAGAAATCTCTATTCTCCACCTCGCTATCTTATCATTCTTTATTTTACTCATTGTTTTATGGTTAAACATAAACAAGACTAACTTTTGGTTGGTAACGAGTTTAAAGTGGCATCCGATCAGGTAATGTCTTCATTTTCTTAGTGCCTCAACTATGACGTATGCTCCCTTTTCGATTGCTGAGTGTCACCACTCGGACTGCAAGAGTGTCCTTGAGAAAAATGCTACATGACGACCAGATTGTCTCAACGATGCAGCTATGGTACAGTCGGATGCATCCGTCTCTACTACTAGAGGGATAGAAGGGTCCACAGCTGAAATAGCGGAATTAGCAATGTTCCTTTTTAGGTCCTCAAAGGCTTTGATGGCGGAAGAGGGCAGAGGAAAACTATTGATTTGTGTCAATGGGCGTATCTTTTCAGAAAAAGACGCAACCCACTGAAAGTAGAGGGTGAACATGCCCATGGCTTGTTGTAGGGTGGGCATGTTACCAGGGATTGTTAATCCAAGTAGCGTTCTCAGTTGCTCAGTCATTGCACCTTTGCTTACTGTGTATCCCAGTATTTTGATAGTTTTTAGGCTGTATGAGCATTTCCCGCTGTTCAAAGTAAGGTTTTACTTCTCGATGGCAGCCATGAATCGTTTACGGTTGTGATCGTGGTCAGTATGGTCATGGCCGCATACAGTCACGTTATCGATATATGCAAAAGTACCTTCCAACTTCTCATTATTTTATCCATAATCCTTTGAAAGCTGTTACCACAAAAGGGATTCTGCAAAACTGGTATAGGCAATCACATGCCTCGAATGCTGTATAGGGCTTGTCTCCCAGCTTAATAGCTACTTGATGGTAGGCACTCCTGAGGTCCAGAGTGCTGAACATGCAATATTTGGTGATCTCGCCAATCATTTCTTCAATGCACAGCAACTGTTATGCATCCAGATGGGTGAATTTGTTGATTGTCTGCGAGTAATCAATGACCATTCTCTTTTTTTAGTTTTCAGTGGCCGTTACGAGAGCCTGGGCTGTCTATCGAGGCTCACTTGGCTCTATAATCCTTTCTTCAAGCATCCTTGCCACTTCTGCTTTCATGAACTGCCTGTCTCTGTGTGTATACCGTCTTGATTTTACTGCTATTGGTTTGCAGTCAGGAGCCAAGTTGTTGAAAATTGACGCGTACTGCACCCTGACGGCCGCTAGTCTGCAGACGTTCAGGACCGGCTTGGGATTGCCAAAAGGGATTTCGACACAAGAATGTTGTTGAAGGAAGATATTGCCCATCACAGCAGAAGTTTTGCATCACTGAAAGTTTAATTCCCCGATATGAGTTTTTTTTTAGTTTCAGGTTGGCCAGGCAGTATCCGATTACATGAAAGGATAATGAGGCATTCGCCATGGATACTCGGTTTGAGCAAGAAAAACTTCTCCATTGGTTCGTCTTCACAATACTGGCATCAATGAAACTTTCTGAACTGCCTGTGTCAACTAGAGCATTGATTGGCACTCCATTGATTTTGATTCTCACAATTGTTTTTGAAAGACAGTCAGGGAATGCAGCCGATACGGACATCGGCGCTAGGGTAGCAAGAGTAGTTGAATGATCCCTTTGCGAAAAAGCAGACCAACAAACTTTAGAAAAATGTTCTTGCTTACCACATGTGTGGCATTTATCCTCTCAAGCTGAGGCCACAAAAGTAGCATTTACGCCAGCTGAGGCGACAGTAACAGGCTGTTCAAGAAGATTTGAAGGGAGTGCAGGAACATTATGAGCAAGAGAAGAATTCTGTGACAGAAATAGCAGCTCCAAAAATCTCTGCAGATAAGAGACAGACTGTTTTGTGTCAGGTGTAATGTTAGGGCTTGATCATACGCCGTTGTCAGGTCTAGTTTCTTATTTCTGATAAACTCATCTCTGGCTCTGTTAATGCTGTGAAGTCACACTCGCGACTTTCAAAGTCTGCAAGTACTGCTCAAAGTTTTCTTCTGGCTCTTGTTGCCTGGTAGCGAGTAAATGCCGAACGAAAATAGTGTTTCTTTTCTTTACGAATGTGCCTTTCAAGATACCAATGGGAGTTTTGTAATCTTCACAGAGATATTCCTATAAATTTGAGTAGAGACATGGTGAAGTAGTAGTGTAAATTTCTCTGTGCCTGATAGTCCCGTAGTCGAGGAAGATTCCAGAGCTGTCAAAAATCCTTCAAACAATCTTCTTCAATGACACAATTTATCTGTAGAGTCTGAATCAGATGTATCAATATCCAAACGTTCGGGCTTTAGGTATTTGTCCATTGTAAGTTAAATTGTAATGAATAAGAGACAAGAGATTTGCTTGTGAAAAGCTTTATTAAACCTACATATGCTTACTCATACATGGAGTCTGAAGTACCTCTCTTTATATAGTTATAGGAGAGTACTAGAAAGGGGAAGTAATCACTTCCATTTCCTTTGGTAACAAAGGGAGATATTTCTGATTATTTATTACCACATATATGTTGATTTAAGATTAGTAAATGATGGTTGCAAACTTTATGCATATGGTTTCTGAAAATCTGAGATAAAGAATTGTCATTATTTCATGAATTTCATTTAGACTAGTATCCTCATCTTTGTTGTTTTGTCTCATCAGTGTATAATTTATACTGGATGATACTTGAGGATTATTAAATGCAACTTACACTTAAGGAAGGTTGAAAAAACAAAATAACAAAGATGAGGCTACCAGAATAATTCAGGGAATAATAATTTTTAAAGCAAAACCTTTAAAATTTGCTGATCCATAAACTATTTTGATAAACCTTGAGGGTGAAAATCCACAAATGTCCTAAGAGTATGGTTTCTATTTGTGCAGAAGACATTCAAAGGTTTCTTTCAAGAAGAATATTTTCCAAAAAAGGTTTTACTGCAATTGTAAATCATTTCTTTTTTTTCTGAGTGGACTCTTATTTGTAAATCTTTGAATTTAATGATCTGAAAGAAGAATTCTCACAAATTTGAATCTCAGAAATATTGTGGTATTTATCCAATATTGTGGTATTTATCCACGTACCCTGGAGGGTGAAATATGACACAAGTTTAAGTTTAGTGTGGAGACCCCCACATGTATATGTGGGTAGTTTGAGAACTTGTCTAGTCCCATCAGCACTTCCATTTTTAAGATGCCTCATGCATCAGGAAATAAACCTGACCCAATCCATTTAAGTGCAATGGGGGGTGGTGCAGCCCCAGGAAACAGCCCTCTGCATCTAGATCTGGATTTTTTCCCTCTGGTTCTGGCCAAAAGACCAGAAAGCAGAGTTGCATTGAATTCGACCTGATAGGAAATGAAGATCCACATGCTTTACAAGACTATGGAATTTTTGCAGATTCTGAGTGGATATTTTCAAGCCAGGTAATCTATCATATTATTCTGCTTGTTCATACCTGCATTTGAATGTTATGCTTTCAATAGTAGCATAAGGAAAAGGTAGGGTAGAGAGAGAGAGAGAGAGAGAGAGAGAGAGGGTTAGGTAGTTTAATAAGAGGTGAGGAAGAGAGAGAACAAAAGAAATTTAGGTAGTTTAAAAAGAGGGTAGGAAGAATGAGAATATGTATTTTAATAAGATGGTAGGCTGGGGGAGGGGAGAAAAAAAGGGGGTAGGAAGATTTTTGAACTTCACCTGATAGGAAATGAAGATCCACATGCTTTACAAGACATTGGCTTTTTTGCAGATTCTGAGTGGATATTTTCAAACCAGATATTTTCCAAACTGCAAAGGTAGATTCACTTGTTCAGTTTGTTTTTATTACTGTTAATAGCTTTTAAGCTAGTTTTTAAAAAGATGGTCACTAACTTGAATAGTTTTGCAAATATATATTTCTAATTGGGTTACTTCTATAATGTCATCCTAACACTCTTACTAAATTATGTTTGAAAATTAATATTTTATATATGCAAATGTAATTTCTGAAGCTCTGAGCAGATCCACACACTTCATATGAACAATCTTGTTTATATATTATAATAAATAAGAGACGGGAGATTTGCTTGTGAAAAGCTTTATTCAACTTACATGTGCTTACTCGCACATGGAGTCCGAAATTCTTTATACAGTTATAGGAGAGTTCTAATAAGGGGAAGTAATCACTTCGGTTTCCTTTGATAACAAAGGCAGATCCTTCTGATTACTTTATTACCACATTCTCCCCCACTGATTTATTTATTCGTAGGGGATAAAATCCTCACAATAACCAGACATCATGCGGGAAACAATGCTCTTTATTGGTCAATGTATTCTTGACTATGGATTCCTTGGCAATTTGCCACCTTTTCTTCTATGTGTTGGTCCATGAATGGCCAATACGCATATATCCTCGCAACTCAAAATTGTACTTGCAGGCTGCGACCGGAGAATGTTAATATGTTGCATACGTGTATCTGTTTCTTGTAAAAAGTCTAACCAAATACTTAATTTATAATTTCAAACT
>VCCN01006885.1:1090475-1102488 GCA_006491835.1 Architeuthis dux | reverse complement strand
AAATAATGAAGAACTTTATATTCGACGACTTTCTGCGTTTATTTTAGACATGTATTTATTAATTTTTGTATGAATCTTATAAATTATCTTCAATACAACTAAATAAAAAACGTAAACAAACAGAAACACAAATAATTTTCATTTGTTATAATGTAATTTATAGCATAAGTTTTATTAAAAATATATCATTCTATTTTCCACACTATTAGAAAAATCGTTAAAAACTGATAAATTGATAAGATTAATTACGTAATAGTATGAAAAAATAATTGATGTTTTCCGGCATTTTTTGTGGTCCGGCAATGGCCAGGTCTCAAGGATGCCGGATTAAAGAGGTACGACTGTAAAAAAAAACTTGATAAAAAGAAATTTTTTTCTCCATTTTAATATTGGTAACTAGAGTTTCCGTGGCCTTCTTTTCATATACGGGGGACTAAATGATATGCACCACCGCCTATTGATTCTATTTGTGCCTCGTCATCAGACGATACATTTTTTTCAAAATAATTTGACGGTTGTATCGTTTTTTCAAGCTGTTTTTCTTTCCAACTTCAGCATTATTGCTGTGAATTGAATGAAGAAGACAGAAATTTTGTAAATTGACTGAGAAATCCAAACAAGTCGACCAAATTTGGACAAACAACACTTGAAAACAAGACAAGAAGCAAATATCGCCTATTTTGTTTTCCTTTTCTCGTTAGAATTTTACATTTAAAAGGTAAGTTGAAAAAAAACAATGAATTAAATTTGCTATCTGACCGTTTTTAAAGCACAACCTATAATTTCACTCGAATTGATTTTGTGATTGAAAGAAAAGACAGACGTCTTTTTATAACATTTCAATTTTAATTTGGGGCTTAAAGGAATATTTCAACTCATATGCTCTGTATTTACTTTACATTATGTTATGTTATATCTTTTCTGTGTTAACGATAACCGAAAAAAATAGTGAATATCTTGCACTAGTATTTTTTGTGCTTTCAATCCATAATATCTTACTTTGCTCTGCCAATTTGTTAGTTTTTAGGAGGGGGTTCTACTCACAATGTAACTGTAATGCGAAACCGGGCACGTACTTTCCATCATTTTTACGGAAGTAAGTCCTCGAAGTGTGCGGTTCGTTAAAGTCTTACCCAAGGTATCTTCTACCAGCTTTGCAGGACGTTTCCCGAAAAAGATCGACATGTTTTGATAACGGCTGCTAGATTGTACATCCGTCGTAAAGAAAATAATATGAAGACCCCGATTCTGTGTCTGCTAGAAAAAAGCACATCATGTTTATTTTCAGAATAAATAACTTCTTTATTACAAAAGTCTGCTGCATTTTATTTTCCATTTGTTTTCATTTGTTATTTTCACATAATATTTCGTGTCAAGGGAAGTAACCGCATAGTTCGACGCCTTGCTTCCATGAAAATGTAAACTTTGGCACGGTATGGGGAAGTGCATTATTGTGACGAAGAATGGCTCCTTTTCTGTGAAAAACTTCATAGAAAAGGAGTCATTATTGTCACTTCCTCATACCGATTGAATGACCAAAGATCTTATAGAGGCATTTGGCTGGGGAATATGATTCATCCACTATACTCTCCTGATCTTCAACGGAAAATGTGGCGACAAAGAGGAAATGACCTGCTTAAGGTACAGCAAAGCAAAAGCCGAATGAAATGGGTCGGCAGTGTATATAAGAAAGAAAGAAAGCTTTGGATTCCGCCCAACAGTTTTGGGTGAGGTATGCTCGTACAGTATTCTGATCTAGGAGCATTACCTTTTTCATTCTTTTCCGTCCTTATCACACAGCTTAAAGTGTACTCAATTAACTGATGAGTGCACAGGGAAATTTGTCCTAATAAAGAGATTTCCACACTCTTCACTCATACTAGGACTCGAACCCGGGACCTTAGACAACGTGGAACATGGGTGACCCGTATAAGCGCCAGCAACCTGGATGTGTCGTGTTTCTGGCTCTAACATGCCCTGGCCGCATAGGCTTGACAGTTTGCTTTTGACTCGCTGCCTAAAGTCATGCTCAAATCGTGTTTGGTTGTTCTGGTGTGAACGACGTAGCAGCTCGAAGCTTGTGATAGCTTACCGGTGATAAGTGAGGAAGTGCCTCCTGAAGGAATTGTTCCAGTGTCGCAGCATTGACATTGAACTCATTGCATCAAAACTGTCTGTGTTTTTCCCCTCCCCATTTCTACTACCTTAATTTGTTAGTTTTGCAAAACCATTTTGATGGGCAAAGGCTCATTTCAAGAGAAGAGGTCGTAAATCAGTTGGTCTTTTATTTCAGGTCAAAATCTAAAGAATTTTACAAATCTGGTATTGAAAAACTTGTTTCTAGATGAAATTAGGTTATCGCAAGGAAAATAGAGTATAGTAATCATTGAGTGCATTAGTCTGAAACAAAATAAATGGCCGTTTTTGCTTTGCATTAGTGCGATTGATTCTTTTTGGTATTGTTCCCTTCTTTTTATGTTTACATTTATATATCATATTAAACCTCTCTCCTCTTTCGGTGTTCTTTGAATTTTTTTGATTACTAGCACTTTTTTTTTTAATAGGGTTATCAAAGCAAAGTTGAATAAGTTGCCATTAGTTAGAATTCGGCCATTGTGCTGTCGAATCCCCCAGCAACATCAACAGTGCTTGGGAGCTGGAGTCAGCCTCACTATTAATGATTGACTGATTAATTGGGCCGATATTTGACCTTTTGAGATAATTGGCATTGGCTTCATGACACTTGATGCTATTTTCTAATAGAAAAAAAAGTACTTTTTAATTTAAAATTAAAACTGAAAGGTTGAAAGCGAGGGGGTGCAAAAAGCATGTAATTTTTCATGAATTAGTCTTGGCAAGATCAAAGGGTTGACTGAGTCGGAGGTGAGGATAGTCCAGAGAGACGACTGTACAACCCAGAGTGAGGGGGTATAGAGGGAGGGCAGTCGTGTTGGTTCTTAGTCTTCTCTCTTTCCTAGGGAAGATGGGCTTAGGCTTCTTTAGCTGTCGGCTGGTTGGCACTGGAAGCAAAGCGAATAAAATAAAGGGTAGACTATACAGTGTTGATAACTAATGTATACACTTCATAACTTTTTCATTTCCCAAACAGAGACAATGCACATTTTTTATTTTCAAATATTTTTCTGTGTTCAAGTGAATAATACATTTTAGAGACAAAAAAAACAAAACATATCAATCATCGGCTGCGCTGCTCTCTAATATTGGCATCAGCCAAAACCCATATTGGTAGACCACTAATCACAATGAACTGTGCGTTGTTGGTTTCAAAAAGTTTGCTTCTTGTGGTCTGGATCTCCAAAATTAGTCTGGTCGTGGTCGCAAGTCTTCACTTGACAATGAAGAATTGAGGGCAACTATGGAGGCTCATCCAGAAACAAACCCTCAGTTGGAAGGCATCTGGCATGAATCGGCAAAGTGAAGAAAATACAGAAGTGTGTACCCCTTGGTTTGTGTAACGAAATGCACCCAGATCGTATTACTGGTAGCCATTAAAAGGGGCCCAGATTTGAAAATAGGAAGGAGTTGAGATCTGAAGCCATTAGTGACAGGTCGCACAAAGAGGACCCCTGCCCGTCAGGGGTTAGGGAGGAGAGAGCCGGTTAGAAGCAGTTAGATTTGAATCCAGCAGCGACAGGTCGGAAGAGTAGGAACCCTTGATTTGGCTCTTTCACCCAGATGGGTGGAAGAAGGAGGAACAACCCTTGATTTTCTTAGTAGAAATTCAGAAAAGTGACCAATTCATTTAAAAAACTAAATGAAACAGAATTCCATACCTCGATGCAGCCCAGAAGAGACTCTTATATCAACGGAAATAAAACCCCAGATTTCCAATTGAAGAACCTGAATTTTGTCTGAAACATGGCTTTCTTTGGGTTGACAAAATTGTATTGTGATAGAATAAATTCACTGCCGGATCGCTGAAAACATTGTGTTGATTGTAATGGTGCTTCCGGCAATGAATTTATTCTTGTAATCTTTATTAAATATTTTTTAAACTTGGTACACTATTGCTATCTTTAACATGACTAGGCAACTTATTCCAAAAATATATTACTCTAGTAGTTTTAGTTTTTGCAATCTGTCTTGTCAATAGATTTCCAGTTCGAGGAGAGATATTAAAAAATGGTGTACCATAATTGTTGTAATCATTTAGTATTTTAAAAGTATCAATCAAATCTCTGCACATTCTATGTTCAAGTAGTGTTGTGAGACCCAATTTTCCCCTATAACTTAAATTATCCATACCCTCAATAATTCTAGTAAAGTTTCTCTGAACCCCCTCTCTGTCCAAAATAATCTTCCAGTTTCTGTGGCGCTCTTTTGGTTTCCATAATTGACAACAATATTTGGGGTAGTGTCTTATTAGCGACTTAAAAGCAGTTTTCGTGACAAATGAATTTCTGGATATCGTGTTGTGCAACAACCATGCCATAGTAGATTTTACTTTGGTATAGAAGATTATATGTGATCTCTTGGAGTTAAATATAACACCCAAATCTTTATCTGTATTACATACTTTCAAAATTGCCCCTAAAAATTAGTATTCATTTTTGGGATTTAACTTTCCGATGTGTACAATTTTGCACTTTTCAACATTAAATTTTAACAACCAATCCCACAGGTATAAAAGGTTTAGGTTGTTTTGAATGAGGTGTAGTTTATGGCGGTTTACAATCATCTTAACATCATCAGCAAACATTTTGATAATATTAGCCATGGATTCGGAAAGGCCATTTATAAAAATTGAAAATAGAACACGGATCCTTGAGGGACTCCAGACAAAAAATTAAAAATAGAACACGGATCCTTGAGGGACTCCAAACAAATCATTTTTATCCTTCGATACTGCGTCTTCAACTTTAACTTTCATTGTTCTTTTCCTTAGAAAATTTCTGATAATAATTTACACATTTTTACTCGATCCAAATGCTTCAAGATTTACAAGAAGTCTGTGATGTGGCACAGTATCAAAGGTTTTATTAAAATCAAAGTACAAAATGTCAAAACAATTTCCTTCTGAGAAATATTTGTTGGCTTTTTCAACAGTTTCAAGTAAAATTGACAAACAAGATTTACCCCTCAAAAATCCATGCCTTTTTTCAGTAATTACAAGGTACACATAATAAAGTACATGTTTTCTTAAAAAGGTTTCAAACAACTTACAAAGTACACAAGTGATACAGGCCATTAGTTCTCTGGGAGGTGAACTGAACCTTTTTTGTGTATAGGGATAACGACTGTCTTCCATATTTTAGGTATACATTCTTGATCTATACATGTATTAAATAAATTTGTGAGTGCAGTAACAACGTTTTCACATTCTGGCAAATACTTTAGCAACTTGGGGTGTATTTTATCTGGACCAATAGATTTAGTCTTGTTCAGTTTTTCAAAACTTTATCGGGTTCAATAACTAACTCTTTTTGACTTCTATTTTGACTTTCGTAACTTTCTTTCATTAAACTGCCAGTTTTTTCTTTCTTGAACATCTTGGTGCCAAAACATTCTGAACTCATAATAAACAAAACATCTTTTAAAGTCCATTATTGTATATAGGCCTTCTCCAAGGTCTGCCTAGTATAGACAGTGGAATTGAAATCCAGATAACATTACTGAATACGGCAGGCACCTGAAAAAGGCCAAAGGGTACAATGGCCGAAACATTGTAACTATAACAACCAAGATGAGGACACCAGTTTAAATAAATCAGTGTATAATAACTCTCACTTATTCATTTTCAGATTTTTACTCGGAATAAAAAGTTTATATTACTTAGAAGGACATTATTTTGTAAAAAAGACAAATTTATTTTTTCCTCTTCTGAAAAATCCATTATTTCTTCTTGCTTCTCTGGATTGAATAATTCTTTAAATTGATAAACTTAGCATTGATAAGAGTTTCTTATTTCTACCCAGTGTTATTTTTCAGAAAATAGTTTAATAACAATACAGAACAATGGAAAAACTTAGCAGCAAACAAGAATCAGTCTATTGGAACATTCTCAGACTCTTGGGAATTTTTCTGTTTTTAAAATGAACAAACTTCAGTACATTTTAAAAAAATGAACATTTTGTCTGAATTCAGATTTTAAAAAAAAACATTTGCAGTACATAAGAAAATCTTCTATTTATATAAAACAACTGTTTCCCTCTATCTGTCACTGTGTCAAACAATTGGAAGCTGAACCAAATTTGATATGTATACCCTTACTTTCAATTCAAATATTGTTTTCTTTTCTTCTTATCAACTGTTTCCCCCCCTCTGTCTGTTACTGTGTCCCCCGCCCACTTAATTTGAATGAATGACAATCTATAACTCTGACCATAGAAATCAGATAATTTTATTCGGAAGAAAACAAAAATGGAGCTAAAATCTTTTAAATTTAATATACAATTATTTTTTAAAGAAGGAATTTTTGAATTTCAATAGAATTTAAAAAATATCTGAACCATAACAATACGAAATATAATTTATTTATTTAATTTTTATTTACAAGATGAAAATTTACTTGTTTATTTATAAAAATTAATGAACCATAACAATATGAAATTTATAAAATAGTATATGAAACACCTGGCTCTATTTGTCACGGTGTCGCTCCCACTTAAACAATCAAATCAATCAAATTTGGCATGCATACATGGACCAAAGGGAATGTTTTAAAGTAAAAAGTTTTGAGAAAATTCTTTTAAGGGTTTTAGAGGGTTCTATTTACAATGTAACTATAATGCTAAACTGAACCTTTTCTTTCTGTCAGTATACATATACATACTAGCTGTTTCATTCAGTTTTCGAAATTATAAAAGGTTTGACACAATTACACTTGTTTAGCTGGCTTTAATGTTAGAGGTTAAACAATTTTCTCATTTTTATCCATAATGGAGTGTCCTTTTCTATCTGATAAGTAAAATTAAAGATTGTTGTTTTTAAACTATATTCCATTGTTGAATAGTAATATAAAAAGTTATTTATGACTGAATATCAATTATATGATGTTTCAGTTTATGGAAACACAAGCTGAGTTATTATAATTCCAAATCATGCATTGGTCTGCTGTTTTTAAAAAAATAATTCTTCTTCATTCACAGATATCAATAAAAGGAGAGAACAACAAATTTCAAATTTGAAAAGATACATGCAAACCCATACCGAAGAGAAAGCGCATTCTTGCAAGGTGTGTGGATTTGAATAGTGACATACACACACAGGAGACAATTCTTATTATTGCAAAGTCTTTACATTAGCATTTTTACAAAGTGTATGGATCTGCATTTTGACAGAGTTCATATTTAAAAAGTGAGCAGATCAGAATTTTCAAAGAGTTCGCACTTTTAAAAGGACATATGCAAACATACACTGGAGAGAAACTATTTTCTTGTCAAGTGTGTAGATCAGTATTTTCAGATAGATCCAGTTTTAAAATACACATGCTAAAACACACAGAGAAACCATTTTCTTGTCAAGTGTGTAGCTCAGCATTTTCACAGAATTCAACATTGAAAGTACACATGCGATCACACACTGGAGAGAAACCATTTTCCTGTCAATTTTGTGAATCAGCATTTTCACAGAATTCCATTTTAAAAGCTCACATGCGGATACACACAGGAGAAAAACCATTTTCTTGTCAAGAGTGTGGATCAGCATTTTCACAGCGTGCCAGTTTAAAAAAGCATGTGCGCCGAACCCACACAGGAGAGAAACCATTTTATTGTCAAGTGTGTCGAAAAGCATTTTCAGAGAATTCAAATTTAAAAAAGCACACGAGAACACACACTGGAGAGAAACCATTTTCTTGTCAAGTGTGTGCATCAGCATTTTCAGATAGTTCCAGTTTGAAAGCCCACATGCAGAAACACACAGGAGAGAAGCCATTTTCTTGTCACGTATGTAGCTCAACATTTTCACAGAATTCAACATTAAAAGTACACATGCGGATACATACTGGAGAAAAACCATTTTCTTGTCAAGTGTGTAAATCAACATTTTCACAGAATTCCATTTTAAAAGCTCACATGCGGATACACACTGGAGAGAAACCATTTTCTTGTCAAATGTGTGAATCAGCATTTTCACAGCGTGCCAGTTTAAAAAAGCACATGCAACGAATACACACAGGAGAGAAACCATTTTCTTGTCAAATGTGTTGCAAAGCATTTTCAGAGAGTTCCAGTTTAAAAAGGCACATGCGAACACACACTGGAGAGAAACCTTATTCATGCACACAGTGTGGGTTAGCCTTTTCACAGGATGCACATTTGAAAACACACATGCGGAGACACACTTGAGAGAAACCATTTTCTTGTCAAGTGTGTGGATCAGAATTTTCAGTGAGTTCACATTTGAAAAGGCACATGTGAGCAGACTAAAGAGATAACTTGATAAATATGGGCTTTAGCATTTTATAGGATTCAAAATGTACATGGGAGAGAAAACACTGTTTAATAAAGTATGTCACAATCTTTTAAAAGTCTTCATATTTAAAAGATCATCAACAACCATATTTTTGTGCTGTGTGTAGATTGTCCTTCACAAGGAGTCCTCATTAAAATTAAATAAGAGTAAGGTTGAGAATCGGATAACCCTTGAATGGCGAAAATGATAGTAAAAAGCTTTTCCCTATTTTATGTGCTTTCAATCAATAAGACCTTTGTTAATTTTGTAACTAAAATACTGAACTGGACCCTTACTTTCTGTTTGTTGTCCAAAATTATGGCTTTAAAGTATTTTGGTTACTACCTTTGTTACATATGTGTTCTGATATTTTAAATTAATATATGTTTAGATAAAATTTTGTTATGGCAATCAAGGGAAGTATTTAAAATGTAACTGTAATGCTAAACTGGACCCTTACTTTCCGTATTGTCTTGGTAGAACAGTTTGATTTCAGCAAAAAGTTGAGACAGTAACTTTTCCAACATGTAGAATCCATGCTGGTAAGAAAAGAAACTAATCAAATATTTACATGTCACAATAACCAAAAACATCTAAATCTTTATGAACCATATTAAATATTCCCAAAAATGAAGGTACAAGAGACGTAACTAAAATACTTTGAAGCTGTGGTTTCATATGATGGTCATAACATAAGGGTACATCATAGTTATATTGTAAATAGACCCCCTTTAAAAAAACCTTTGCCATTTAAGGGTTATCCGAATCTTAACCGAGAGGAATCATAATTCTGTGAATGTGTGGATCAACTTTAACAACACATGTTACCAGAAAAAGTTATTCTTTATTTTCATGCAAATCAACAAAAAAAAGGACAGTATTTTTAAAGTATGTGAATTTTCCATTGCAATTATTTTGACTGATTTTCTTTCCTTTTGTTGCTTAAGGAAGTGTGGGTTGCAAGTTTAAGTTACAGCCAAAGAATGGATTGGCTGAAAAATGTCTCGATAAAATGAATGAAAATTAAATCGTGAAATCATATTATTCCAAATTATATTAAATTTAGAATTTCAGGATAATGAAAAATAAAATATTTTCCATGCAACGTCTGATTTTTAATAATTCAATGCTACGTTAGCATATATGGTGTCCCATAATTGATTCCTCCTATAATATACAGGAAATTATATTGAATTTTAGATGCTATTTTTCCTCATATTAGTATGGACCAACCTTTTTTTAATTATTTTTGTTTTGAGAATTAAGACTTCTTGGTCTTGTTTCTGTTTTCTCGTAACTGTTTAAAAATTTCCAAAAAACATGCCAGTAGTGCATGACAAATCTCCCGCTCTGCCGTCCCCATTCTGAAAAAAGTCTGCTATCCCACTGGCAATAAACCAGCCCCGATCCACCCCTCATCAATGTACTGTCTATATATATGTACGTAGAGGAAGAAGAAAAAAAACTAACTTTTGGTTTGGTCATTTCGAATTAACTACTATTTCTGTAAATGTTATATTATAATTAGCTAATGTAGATCACACTTATTATAGGGGTCATCAGCTGTCTTTCCATGGACCTGTTTCAGGGAATTTATGAGACAGTACCATGGATTCCCCCAGCCATGTAGATAGGCACACAACTGTCCACCTATTTGTACTTTCCATAGATCACAGCACGCACTTTTTCAATGTGTTCGCTGTCTGTCGACATAAAATGGATGTCCAGATTTGGCATCATTTTTTTGTGAAATGTCTTCCTGATTTGAAACGCTGGTACCACTCGTGACATTGTGTATAGTTAAAACAATCCTCCCCACAGGCCTGTTGAAACATGGGAAAAGTCTCTCGAAACGTCTTTCCTAATTTAAAACAGAATTTCACACAAACAAATTGCTGTTCAAGATCATTCATTGTTCAACTTGGGGAAAGAAATGACACGCACACTACACACATGTTCATTCTTGCACGTGTAGCTCAAGAACTAACCAACGTGGCTTGATGCAAAGTACTGCTACATAACATTCCAGTCACAAGTCCTTAAAATGTCTAATTGGTGTGCTGTTTTAAAAGTTTGGTTTCTGTATAGAGATACATGCACACACAAACACACACATTTCTGTTTCTCTATAACAATGGACTCTTCCAATTAAAAGTGACAGTTTTGATGATAAAAATACCTTCTACACAGCATTTGAGACAATGTACTCTTTCACTGAAACAAGTTCAGTGATTTCCTTTCTAAAGAAAATCATCTGGTAGACTAGATTGACATACAGCATACATTCAGCAACCTCACTTCAACAGGACATACTTGCTGTTAGATATTTAGGCAGCTGTGGGTGGGGGTCACAGGTGTTGAAAGTCATAAACAGGATATCGACCAAAAATCCCAAACGGTAGGTGTCAGTGACCGGAAGTCACACCAGGTGTTCAAAAGGCATAAAAATGATATCGACTAAACCCAGGTGCGGGCTGGAAAACCAGAGTGGGTGTTTGAAATCCATAAAAGGCACACAGACACCCTCATGAGGCGGAGAGACTGAGAGTACCTAGCTCAGGACTAACACAAGACCAATGTCCCTGTTAAGAACAGCTCTATCATCTCTCTAACACTCTTCATTCTCCATCACGGCACAATGTATTTGACGCAATACAAATATATCATATTTTTATAAACCAAGTTTCAAGTCTTCGTTTTTTCTCCAAATCCAAGATGGATATTCAACATTTGCATAACTGTTCATAGTAGAAACTAGAAATTTTGCACACAAACTCCCCTCAATCAGTAGGGAAAATGTTTTTATTTGTTTTTTGAAAATTCACCTCCAAAATAATATTTAATAATATTGAAAAATGCCACACATTACACATGGGAAAACAGAACACCAAACACCAATAGAACTTGCCAAAAATGACCACCATCCGGAAAACGACTAACAGCATCGCCTATGATTATAATTTCCACAACCTCACACAAATCCAGGAAGAAAAAGACTTTGGAGTTATCATAGACCATAACATCGGAAAACACATCAGTGAAAAGATAAGTAAAGCCAATAGAATGATATACACCTCATAAAACCTTCAAACATGCTGATATGTTCAAATCTGCTCTATAAATCCCTTGTTAGACCTCACTTAGAATATGCATCTCCAGTATGGAGTCCTGAACTGTTTATATAAATGTATCTATATGTTAAATCAATAAACATGCCGAAGCAAGCTCTCAGCAACCCCCATTCCGTTTCCAGTCCCAGAAAATGCGGACCGGAAGTGGGAACAGGGAAGGCCCACTTCTTACCAAGCGAAGAACCCTATCACACGTGTTATCTTGTTCTGTCTTCTTTTCTTAACACGCTTAAACACGGTTACGAATCAAACGCATTCTAATTTCACCACAGCTACAATAAAAAGACTAACAAAGCGAGCAGAGGCACTAAACACAACCAGAACGTTACAAGTCCTATATTGAAGATGGATATAGAAAACTTAGAAAAAGTCCAGAGACGTGTAACATGCCTTGTCCCGAAAATCTCACATCTATCCTATGTAGAAAGACTTCAATATCTCAAGTATTGTATAGCCATCTTGGTCCG
>VCCN01006885.1:1058263-1078043 GCA_006491835.1 Architeuthis dux | reverse complement strand
CGTCGTGGGTTGCTGATTTGTGGGAGGGAAATCCTGAACTTGCCAGAAAAAGAAAACACAAAGACTCGAAAATTGGTTGTAAAAATATGAGAACATATTTTTATTTCTTAAGTTACATTTTGTTGAATGAAGAGTGGGGGAGAGATAAGGGTGTCGAGAGACTGTTCCCAACAGGGGAACTTGGTCTTATGCCTTCCCAGCCCTATGCGGTCTGGCTGCTTGTCTCTGTCTCTGCTTTTAGGTCTGAGTTTTCTCCGTCTTGTGAACTTTATGGGGTTTCGAACGCCCATGCTGGTGTCATTTCCGGTTTCCACATCCTGTTTTTGGACACCTACACATTTCCTAAGGTGACCGGGTCACTTCCACTTCCACGAGATTTTCTTTCCAACGATATACAATATGCCCATATTTGATGAAAATGTTTTTTTCTGATTAGGGCACCACAGCAAAAATCTGCCATTATGAAAAATGGTGCTAAAGGTTTTTTACAACTAAAGAATAATTTCAAATAATAACTTTATTTTGCGTATAATTAGACAGCTTCATACTAAGTATTAATTTAATTGTATAATTGTACAGCTGCTGCTGTGTATTTGTTACACAAAGAAAGCAAATGAAAATAATTAGAACATTATTTGAAATTCCAATTTATTAAAAAAAAAAAGAATTCTGCTATCGAAACTGATATACACATCAATGTGATCTCTGTTCTTGTTTTTTGCTACTAGTTCTTCGATTGGTGGGTTTATTTGAGAGAGAGCACATCTTAAATCATTCTCAACTTGGAGCTTATTTCGAGCCTTCGACTTGATAGATAGAAGTGCAGAAAACCCTATCTCTAGACTGGACTTTTTACCTGGTAGCCTTATTTCCCCCCTGGGGGAACCCCCCCCCCCCCCCGGTTGGGAACCACTGCTCTAACATGTCCAATTGGTTTCATTAGTCAACTTGGAAATTCCTACGGGGGCTCTATTTCAGCGCCAGGACTATTTTTCATTACTGTTAAATGGCTGGATACTTTTCGGACAGATCTTGTATATTTCTCCAGTTAACAACAATAATAATTATCTATGGAACATATTATGACAAGTCTCCATAAATATAATTTGTCTAATTCATACATTGTCTTCATGCCCTGTGTACAAGGTTTTAATATGACCCCAAACTGGTGAACAACTGTGTTTACATCATCCCCTGTAAATGTGGTATTGTCTATACTGGAGAAACGGGCCGCTCCCTCAAGGTCAGACTTGATGAACACAAGAAAGCCATAATCAGGGGCGAGATAGATAAATCGGCTATGGCTGACCACATCTGGGAGGAAATCCAGATTATTGACAGAGAACAATGTTGGAAGCAGAGAAAAATCAAAGAGGCAGCTCACATCAAAATGTTGACTAAATGCATTAGCCAGACAAGTGTGGATTTCAACCCGATGTGGCTTCCAATTCTCAACAAACCTAAACCCGACAAGACAAAGACACCGAAACACCCAGGCCATGTGCTATAAGGGCTGTCCCCTTTAAACATAACTTCTGTTTAACCCATCACACTTGGATTTTACACCTGAAGAAGGCCGAAGAATGGATCGGCTGAAACAAGGAGTTCAATCGTCTGAAGAACCATTTGCACAAAGAAAGACCTTTATTATAATCATGGATAATGTTATCAAACGGTTATTGTTATCAAAATCAGTCGTTCCCAAAACTTTATTTAAAATAGATAAAAGATTATAGGGAAATTATTAATCACTGCCACTCATATATGCTGTGTTGGGTATGATCAATTAAAAAGTTGGAAAAGGGGGTGATCAATGAGTTACTTCTCTCGCCTTTTGTTGGGCTGTGATCACTAAAAAAAGGGTCTGAATTTTCACAAAACAAGCAGGCACAAACTAATGACCAATTTAGCATAAACTTGCATTGCATATTGAACCCCAGTCTACAAACCTATTTTGGGGGTGGGGAGTTTTTTAAAAAAACAACAAAAAACATTTTCCCTACTCATTGAGGGGAGTGTGTGTGTGCAAAATCTCAAGTTTTTGCTATGACCGGTTAGGGTTGGGCAAAGTCCACATACATAGATATAAATGTCAGAACACATGAATAACCTAAACCCAACAATAAACCAGTGTTGTGGGTAGCAGTGATTACTAATTTGTCTAATGCATACATTGTCTTCATGCCCTGTGTAAAAGTTTTTAGTATTTGCAAATTGTTAAATACAGAGGAAGTTATTTATTATAATCATGTATAATGTTATCAAATACATAGTTATTGTTGTCTGAAATATAAAGATATTTATTAATTGGGAACCTATATTTGCTCAGCACCAGTGTGAGCGATAGCGAAACGAGTGGCTTAGTTTGTGTAAATAAATAAATAAATATTTATTATAAATAAAGAGAAACGAGCGCTGTTCAGGGATTGAACCTGCGTCCACCTTGGAAGTAGCCTATAAGTGGCTCTTGGAAAGGCAGGAGATTTGAATCGTACACATTGCCGCTTCTCTATTTTCATGATCATTTTTAGGCATGAACATAATGTGGTTCCCTATGTCGACAGTATGAAATTCAAAGAATGGATAATTTTATATCCGACAGAATATGATAATTATAAAGATATTTATTAATTGGGAACCTATATTTGCTCGACACTGGTGTGAGCGAGAATGCTGTTAGCTCAGATGGTTAGAGCAGAGCTGCGTATAGGCTGCTTCCAAGGTGGATGCAGGTTCAATCCGCTCACGGCACTCTTTTCTCTTTATTTACACGATCTAGGCTGCTTGTTTTGCTATCGCTCTCACTGGTGCTGAGCACATAAGTTCCCAATTAATAACTGTCTTCATAATATAAAATTATATAAAATATTTATATTAATCATATTAATTTTTTATAGTACATGCTGTTTATTATAATCATGGATAATGTTATCAAACGGTTATTGTTATCATAATCAGTCAGACCCAAGCACAAAATACATGAACATTATATAAACTGCTTAATTCATGAACTGCTGGATTAAAAAAATTAGTCACTCAATAGAAACTGTCATGTGACCAACATCTTTTGGCTGAATGCCGTGTTGGGGTGATCAATAAAAAAATTAGAAAAACGGATGATCAATATATAAGATACTTCTCTTGCCTTTTGTTTGGCAGTGATCACTAAAAATGTCTGAATTTTAAAAAAACCCAAAAAACTAAAGGATCAATTTAGTATAAATTTACATTGATGGTTTTGAATATGTAAATATTATACAACCCTTCAAAATTTTAGAGATTAGAATAGAATTTTGTGAATAGAATTTTAAAAGATTTACCTAAAAGTCAAAGGGCAGTAACTTTAATCAGTATTTATTTCCCTTGAATTTACACTCAAATCCTTTTCTATGAATTTAAGAGTTAAAATATATTAATCATATTTTATAATGTAAAGTTGTTAATAACAATGTGTTTATAACAATGAATGTAAATTGATACTATTTTTATATCCTTTTCTTAATGTTATCAGCCATTTATTGTTATCTAAAAGACCCTCTCCCAAAGTGATCACAATAAGTGGCTGCTTCTAATTATTTAAAATGAAAATCTATATATATTATGAACTGTGTGTTTTTTTCAGTTTCTCTGTCCGTAACCATGGATTCTTCCACTTAAAGGTGACAATTTTGCTGATTAAAATATCTTCAACCCACCACCAAAGTAGTTTCTTTTCTAAAAATATATCATCTCATAGTAGATATGAAAAAAATGTACAAAAATGAAAAAAAATTTCAAGTGTGTAAACTACATCTGATTTTTAAAAAATGTATGGTAGACAATGCAGTACACATATATTTGAATGGAAAAAATAAACAGCTGTCTTGCATTTACACGATAGCTGCGCCGTGCAAAAAAGGGCATGTTATCGCCTGCAGCTCCCATAATTTGAAGTAGCAGTCAATTTACATTAAAAAAAAACAATAAAATATATTCAAAATACAAGCGGTAAATATTTTGTCATCATTTCACTATATTTAATTATTCATCCTTGTTATAATATTTTTATATAAGTTTCAGTCGAACCAAGACATAGAAAGAATAAAAAATATGCATTTCAAAAATTTATAGGATATCGGAATAAATCGATAAAAATGATGAAAAATATTTTTTTTAAATAATATTGAGTGAAAAAGTTTTTTCCCCCAGATCAAAAGCCTGAATGATAATTAATTGAATAAAACTAAAAAAATTCGGAAAAGAAAATTATTTTACTCAATTTTCCTGTTTTTTTAATCCCAAAGTAGGAGTTCCGTTCCATCAGTTCCTGGATATTATTTTAAAAAAGGTAAACATAATTAGTATCTCCAGGGATATATCTGTAAAATGTGTAAAAATCAACGAGAGCATCATTATGTAAAATAGATAAATCATCAAACTAATAAAAGGTGGTGTAGAAATCATATGAAAAAATCTTTTTCTTCTCTTTGGAATTGAAAATTTTTTAAATTCGCTCTTTAATAAATAAGTATTGAACATGTTATTAATATAGAATAATATGTTGATTTTTGCCAGATTTTTTAATTTCTCACGTGTCGATTTCACGCTGAAATTTTCGTCCATACCTATTTCATAGAAATTTAAATACAGGGTTATGAACGAGTTCCTAGGTAAGTCGAATCTGTTCTTTATTCGATAAATATTGAAAATTTTATTAAAATCCGATGTGTAATAAATTTTTTTAAATCTAGGTGTTTTTTTGCTGGTTAAAAGGGTGAGAAAATTTGTTTACAGTTGCACGGATATTTACACTATTTTGATTCAATAATATCTACCGTTTTATAAGGTGCACACAAATAGTTTTTATCTCATATATTTCGCCAATCTTTCAACTTACTAATGACACTAACATTTTTGACGTTTATTTTATCAAGTTGTCAAGTGGGTCATGAACTCCGCAGAAATACCTACATTGAATGAACGTAATAAGTGCTGGTTTTGTTCTTCCGGTTCTGTATGCATGCGTATACGATGCCATGCTAATCTGTATATTAATGAATTTTTTCATGAGGATTAACTCCTTAAAAATAATTCTATCTCTCGGAGGATGTGGGACATTTCGAAAAAAATAATTCTCTTCCCACATCCCTTTTTTTCCCGGCTAACTTACTCTTCTGCCATATTAGATTATTTGAGGTGGGCCCAGGCCTCATACTAATAAATATTGTAAATACACATTGCTCATCGGGGATTTTATAAATGTATATATACCCATCCACCCCCTCTCAAGTGGAATGTTCTTAAGTAGAACATCCATAGAGAAAATGCGGTATTTTGGTGAAAATAGAATGAAAGAAATATTCAGAACAAATAAGACTAGCTAAGTTAAAAGTTAAGATAGAAAAGACTGATACCTTCCCCTCCTTCTAACCTTGTTGAAATGTTTATATATATATGTATGTTATGTTAAATCAATAAACATACCGAAGCTAGCTCTCAGCAGCCCCCATTCCGTTTCCGGTTCCAGAAAGCGCGGACCGAAAGTAGGAACGGGGAAGGCTCACTTCAATACAGGCATAGCGCTGATCAGCATGTGTCTTTCGTTACATCTTCTTTTCGCTTAAACACGGTTACGAATCAAACGCATTCTAATCTCACACAGCTACAACAGAAAGAACAACAAAGGCACTAAACACAACAAGAACATTACACTTGTGTCACAGTTTTTTTTAAAAAGTAAAAACCTTTAAAAATAATTCTCCCTCTCTGAATACGAGAAAGACAAGAAAACAGTTAGACAGTGCATACCTCCTCCAACGCCATTGTCACTACAACCGAAAGAAAATCAACCCATATTTAGCTACAGTGCAAGGGGAGTAACTATTAAAACTTTCTGGATCTGTCCCAAAATTTAATCAATTTTTCCATAGCCAAAATATCATTGAAATTCATTGAGAACTTTTGGAGATATTGTGTGGACAGACAAACAGATGTAAAGACAGTAATTATAATGACATTTATTAGTTGCCTGGCGCCGGTGTGAGTGACTGATAAACAAGCTGCCTAAATCGTTTAACAGTCGCATGGCAAATATAGGTTCTCAACTAATAAATATAAATGTGAATAAAGAAACAAACTCTGTGCGGGGATCGAACCTGCGTCCACCCTGGAAGCAATCTTATACGCAGGTTCTGCTCTACCGACTGAGCTAACGAAGATCCCATGGTAGGCAGGAGTCTTTTAATCCTACACTTTGCCGGCTTCTCTACTCTCACTTTTTTTAGGCATGAATATAATGTGGTTCTCGGTGTCGACAGTATGAAACCAAATGATGGATAATTTTATATTCAACAGAATTATAATGATATTTATTAGTTGAGAACCTATATTTGCCAGGCGCCGGTGTAAGCGACTGTTAAACGATTTAGGCCGCTCGCTTAGCAGTCGCTCACACCGGCGCCGGGCAAATATAGGTTCTCAACTAATAAATGTTATTATATTTATCAATGTACATTGTATAAATATGGACAGGATATTAAAACATTGAAAAGTTTTTCTAGGGTTAAATAAGTCTTAAAACCTTGTATTTAGTGTCTTACAAATAGGAGTGTTCGCACCGTTTTTAAACTGACCCAGATTCGTTGAACCGCACCTAACTATGATTTGAAACCGAATCGAAGAACTTTATATTCAACTACTGTCGATTTTAGCATGAAATTAGACATGTATTGATTAATTGTTTCCGAATCTTATGAATTACCAACCTTCAACACAACCAATTAAAAAGCATAAGCAAACAGAAACAGAAATAATTTTAATTTCTTACAATATATATAATATAAACTATGTTAAAAATATATCATTCTATTTTCCGCACTTTGATAAACTGCTAAGAGTATTTTCTATCATTTATTGTTTTCCGACAATGGCCGGGTTCCAAGGTCGTCGATTAAAAATGTTTTTTTTTTCATTTTCATTACTAGAGTGTCTGTGTCCTCTTTTTTTTTTTTTACATGGGGGACGAAATGATATTCATCACCGCCTATTGAATATCTTTGGGCGTTGTCATCAGACGATACATTTTTTCAAGATAATTTGACGTTTGTATCGTTTTTTCAAGCTGTTTTTCTTTCCAACTTCAACATTATTGCTGTGAATTGAATGAAGGAGACAGAAATGTTGTAAATTGACTGAGAAATCCAAACAAGTCGACCAAATTTGTCCAAACAACACTTGAAAACAAGACAAGAAGCAAATCTCGCCTATTTTCTCTTCCTTTGTCAATAGAATTTTACATTTAAAAGGTAAGTTGAAAAACGAATGAATTAAATTTGTTATCTGCTCGTTTTTAAAGCACAACCTGAAATTTCACGGCTATCTTTCGTTTTCGGTCACTGGAAGTTGCAGTTCACTCTGACTTGTTGAAACCATCACAGAAACGAAACATAGTACGTAAGGCTAAGGCATCTCTGCGGACTTTGATACCTTATTTTAAAATGTAAATTTAAAAAATGTTGTTTGTAAGTTTTTTCTTGTTTTTGCTAGAAAGAATAAAGTCCTAATATTTGTCCGGAAAAAAAAAATTTCAACTGTTTTAAGAGCACAACAAGAGTTGAATTTTTTTTTTATTTTAAAATAAGTATTTTTAAATTAGCCTATATTTTGTTGACCTTTTTGAAAATTTAAAAACTTCCAATCTCTGGAATTTAAAAAAAATACTAAAAATCAAGTATTCTTCGTATCGCATGGGTTTGTTTAAATTATAAAAACTTAGTTTCATCATTACTGAACAAAAATTAACAGAATAATTACGATTTTCTTCGCAAAAACAACATTAAATACCCTTCTTTTTTTTTCGCGTGGTGGGTCGAATATCTGTCGACAGGGTCAGTTTTGAGTGGTTTACGAGAGAATCTGTCAACATAAAAGGCAGCAAGTGCCGTATACGGATGGCAATAACTGTACTACTTTGTATGAACACAGGTTATACAGTTGTCTTCTCTTCTACCGGAATAAATGCCTGTATGGCCATCCGTAGAAAAATATCGCTCAATGAAAACAGAACCATAAACAACAACAAAAATAATTTTTAAAATTTCAAGACTGTTTCGCTTTTGATGGTTTTTTTTTTACATATGATTACTCCACCTTTTGGCTCATCATATCAACAATTTGAGTGATTGCAACAGTAAAAATCTCTATCAAAAAGATTTTAATACTAAGATTATTTCTCTTTTTACGGAAAATAGCTATAAATTATATTTTACCAAAGGAATGAAAAGTATTGCCAATTTAAAGCAATATATATATATATTTTTTCCAGTTTTTTACATTCCTAATTAAGACATTTTTTACGGAAAAAATAACTTTTTCAAAAAGGGCAGCAGGATTTATATTTTCATGATGTGAAAAAAGTCAGTGTGATCGTAACATAATACATAAAACAAATCATCAAATGTTTTAGGGGGGGGGGCTTAAGCAGAAGGAAAAAATATTTTTTCTCGAAATTTGGAATCAAAACTTATTTTAAATAAATTTCACTACTGGAGAGTTTTGTTTACAGTCTTACGCTATTTTTATTCAACAATATCTCCGGTTCTAAGAGGTGTACACAAATAATTTCTATCACATATATTTAGCTAATCTTTCAACTTATGACACTAACATTTTTCGACGATAAAATTAAATTTTATATGGTTTTGACGTTTATTTTATAAAGATGTCGATTTTCTGTAAAGTAGGTCAAAAGTCCGCAGAGACGCATATAAAAAAAAGTACGGAAGGCTGGAAAGCATAAATTCAAGAAATGTGGGGAAATTAAAAAAATATGGGGAAAGCTATTTAATTTAATTGCCCAAAAGTTGACAGCGCCCTCTAAACAAGTGGTTGTTTAATTTTATTAAAAATTAGTATTTCACTGGAAACTTTTACAGACACATAATATTTTTCAAAAGTTTTACAGTTTCTCACTGGAAACTTTTTTGATTAATCATAATTATCTGCTGTTTATTAATTGTTATTTAATAGTAATGAATAATAATATAGAAATAATATAAATAGACAATAATAAATTTGTAATATAAATAAATAGTCTCTTTAAAACAGGAGGACCGCAGGGCACAAAGTCTCTTTCACAGGACCCTCTTCGGAGGGAACCTCTTTGACACGACACCGGCAAACACACTGTTTTCTTTCGAATATTTGCTCTATACCAACAATGTTTGTCAGACCACAGCCAAAAGCGAATTCTTTTCACTCCCCTAATCAGCCACATATATCCTACTAAGGAATGATTCAAGTGCCCATATGCGAAGTGTCTGGCACAGCAAAACATAAGTGGGGAGCCCAGATGTTCTAACAACGCTGCCCCATGAAGTCTCTTCGGCTGTGGCTGGGCAGAGGGCCTAGGTTCGATCTCGTGGTCAGCACCGTCACCACACTCCCCCCTGATTTTAAAATCACAAAAGTGGCAGCTTGAGGGCGGTAGTTTTCACCTGGTGCGTCTCCACAAGGGGGGGGGGTTCTTCCTCTGCCTCCTCCTCAGGTGAATCGCTTGGTTTTAACCCAGACAGAATCTCCCAGCTTGTATTGGACTAATCCCCTCTCATGTTCAGGCGATAGTGTTGTCTCAATGCTTTTTAATTGGACCTAGTAGGTATATATCGTGCTGGTGGGTGCTGTTAGGGGTGAAGCGTCATCCTTGGGTGTCACATTATACCAATACACCACTTCCATAATTGAACACGGTTTTCTCACAGCAATTCTCTTGATGCTTCTGTGGCATCTTTCAGTTATACCATTTCCAGCTGGAACGTACGCACACCTAAACTGAAGTTGAACTCTCCATTTGTTCGCAAAGTTCTTAAATGTTTCACTACAGAACGCAGTGTCATTGTCAGTGAGGAGTTCAGTCGGTGGTCCTCTCTCGTAAAATGACGACTCCAATTGTCGAATGACACTTGCCAAGTCTTGTCTAATCAGCGGTCGCCAAACAGAGAACTGAGTAGAACCACAGTTGATGAGGGTCAGATAGTGTCTGCCACCATAATGGGTGATGTCCATACCGACCCTACACCACGCGTCACTCACATTGAGTTTCCTCTTCTGCCATCGTACTGGTGCTGGATCAATGGACCATCATGCTTCGCATCCTCATACGATTGACTTCACAACTGGCAAAGTAAAGGGTCCTCTTCACACCCGGGTTCCCACTTTGTTGGTAGATGTTAGCTACTTGGCTGGAATTCAACTCGCCCACTGCAATAGCGCACATCGACTGTGCGGGTTTGGCTTCTTTTCTTAATGAATTTAGCCACCTCTGCGGTACTCTGGTAAGTTGGCCGGCTCAATTTTGGTTGGATTTGACCAGCATCATGTCCGTAGTTAATGCGTACTCTTCAACCAGCACCCAAAGTGTTTCTAATCATCGTCTCACCAGAATCTCACTTGCCGCCTTTGTATTTACTCGTGCCCTTTTGGGTATCCGAAACCCAGTGATGGACGCACGCGGAATCAGTGACCAGATGCAATATTGATACTTATCATTGGAGGGCTAGGTTGATGCCTTTTTTCTTGTGTCGAGCTCAGCCAAATCAATATGTTTAGAGTCTCCCGCCAGATGCAACCAACATATATCCTCTACGATGTTTCTATTCACTTCCAGTGCTACTCCAGTCGCCAAGGAACTTTCATTAACCCATACCTTCATTTTGTGGCCACACATGCACCAATCCCCTCCTACAGGATCCTTCTGATGCACTCTGATCAATGTCTCTGTTATCATGCATTTGAGGGGGGCATCATTGACGTTATCATCCCATCCTTTGGTTACTGCGATTGCTCGACGTTTCAAGAACGTTGTCACCACACATGGGAAAGTGCCCCACGAGCCTTCCACATAGAGAGAATACGCTTTGGCGAGTGATGGTATCTGGGATGTCTTGTACCCCCCCAGACCTGCAAGCCTAATAATTTGGCCCCGTCTTCTAGTCTCTCCGGGTCCTTACAAATCAGTCCATAATCAGATAGGTGCTACAGAAACCATGCTTTTGTTGATATATATATCATCGATATATGTCAACGTAGCACTCCAAATGGACTCATCTTGGGACATCACTGAGTCAATGATCAATCTCATTATTAGAGGTGCCACATTGAGGATGAACCCCAGTCATGTGCGGCAGTATCTCTGACCCCCGAGCAGTACGGTTTGAAAGTGCCTTGTGGACGTGCACCTGCAAATAATCCTTCATCAAGTCCAACAGCAACACGTTGTACCCCTGCCACAGCCATTCTCTTCACTTGTGCACGTAGACATCTGCATTCACTGTGAACCCATCAACGTACTGGTTCAATACCCTGTAGTCCATTCCATTCTGCATTGTTATTAAACTATTTCCTGAAAAATAACACTGGGAAAAATAAGAAATTCTTTCAATGCTAATTTTATCAATTTAAAAAATTGTTTTATCAAGATATTGAAAAATTATACAATCCAGAGAAGCAAGAAAAAATAAAGTGTTAAATAAAGAATCCACCTTTTAACTGTTCATTTCTGCAGAAAAGCTAGTTAGTCCTTTATAACCATGATGAAATTATGCATAATACAGCATAGCAATCTATTTGTATGCATTATTATCAAGACAAAATATTTCTACCTGATAATATGACACTTGCATGGTGCTTTTCTGTTGCTTAATGCTGCTTTCTTTGTGGTTTTCTTTTCAACAATCAACATTATTATGAACTGCACAAACAATACAGAAATTGGATAGATTGACTGAACAGTTGACCAAATTGGGACAGCTCTTAAAATACACATGAAGTTGTACAAATATGTTTGCCATTAAATCTAAGTTGTACAAAGATTTATGCCATTAAATCTAAGTTGTACAAAGATTTGAATAAAAGAAATTGCTTGGAAGTATTTATTTCCTAAAACACACAAACCATGTTCTTTATAGAGTTTAAAACTTGAAGTAATTTCATAACCCCATATAAAGCTGACTGACCATTGCAATTCTATGTGACATAATTTAATTACGGCAAAGTTTAACGACTTAACCATCAAAAATAGATCACATAAGGACTGATTTGATGATCACCACTAAAGAAGCTAACATTTTTTACTTTCGTACTTACACAGTATTTCTATTTACTCAAATACTAAGCTGGCACGGCAATGACTGTTTGAGTTTTAGTAAAAAATGATTATTTTGTTTTATTTTTTATTAAAGGAAGTATTTGTGACGATGAAAGAATTACGATACCTCGAAGTAAATGTTCTCGCGTATATGCATGTTGTAAACGCCGCCATGTAACTGAAATGCATGCGTGCATGGGGAGCAGTTTTTATCATAACGGCAGTGAATGAGGTGACCGTATGTTATGCCAACTTAATTTGAATACATGAAAAGTTTCCAGCTACTTAAGAGCACAGGAGAGAGGCATGGGCGGATCGTGATTCGTAACGGATTCGTGGATGTGTGTGAATTCTTTGCAGAGAGATTGTTGGAATATAACAGTGTTAGGCGGTGTGACAGTCTTTTTCACACAATTTCAGTAAGGCCAGCACATTGTTAATGTTTTGGCTTTAGTAAAAAAAGCGATCGATTATTTTATTATTTATTTTTATTTAGACAAAGTATTGTAATCCATTTTTATTAATTTTGGACTACTATTTACCTTCATCTTAACTTTTAGTTGTTTTTGAATTACAATTCAATTTGGTTTTAGTAAAAAAGCTATTATTCGTTTATTGTAAAACATTTTACACATTGTGATTTAAAAAAACAACTAAAAATTAAAATGAGATTAAATAGCAGTTAAAAATTAATAATAATGGTTTACAATACTTGATTTAATAAAATAAAATGATCGTTTTTACTAAAACTCAAACAGTCATTGCCGTGCCAGCTTGGTATTAAAGTTAAAAAAATGTTAGCTTCTTTAGCGGTGATCGGTCAAATCACTCCTTATGATGTGATCCATTTTTGATGGTTAAGTCATTAAACTTTGCCTAAATTACTTTAACCAAATTGTCAATAAATATTACTTTGGGATGAAATAAAATAAAAAGCTATATTTTTTTTTCATGGTAAAGGATCTTTAAACTAGAGCCAGGATGACATGTGAGATAGTTTTATCCTGAAAAGACTGATAGTAATATTTCCCTACTTCATTGTAAGGATGTCAAAATGGACATAATAATACTTAAATTAAACATACAAGTGATATATCACTTGCAAATGATCTACACTTAAAACCTGTACTAAGGTTTCAGAAAAAGGAAAATAACTTTGGAAAAAAGAACAATAATAAGTCTTGTATTATGAAAAGAGCATCTAAACATGAAGTATTTTTCAGGAGAGGAGAAAATAAATTTGTCTTTTTACAAGAGTTGTTATACACTGATTCATTTGAAATGGTGTCCTCATCTTGGTTGTGATAGTCACAATGTTTCAGCCATTAAATTTATAATAATTCTTCTTCTTCATTCCCAGGTATCAAGAGTAGGAGAGAACAACAATTTTCAAATTTGAAAAAACACATCTAAGCCCATACCAAAGAGAAACCGTGTTCTTGCAAAGTGTGTGGATCTGCATTTTGATAAAGTTCATATTTAAATAGTGACATACAAGCACACGAAGGAGACTATCCTTTTATTGCAAAGTCTGTATATCGGGAGTTCTACAAAATTCACATTTGAAGGTGGAGAACAACCCTACTTTTACCAAGTGTACTGATCAGCATTTTCTTAGAGTCCGAATTTGAAAATCACATGCAGACACCTGCTGGAGAGAAACTATTTTCTTGTCAAGTGTGTGGATTAGCATTTTCACAGAGTGCCAATTTAAAAACCCACATGCAAACACACACTGGAGAGAAAGCATGTTCTTGTGAAGTATGTGGATCAACATTTTCACGGATTTCACATTTGGAAAAACATATGCGAATACACACTGGAGAGAAACCATTTTCTTGTGAAGTGTGTGGATCAGCATTTTCAGATCATTCCAATTTAAAAGCCCACATTCGAATACACACTGGAGAGAAACCTTTTTCTTGTCAAGCGTGCGGATCAGCATTTTCAATGAGTTCTCATTTGAAAACCCATATGCGAATGCACACAGGTGAGACACCATTTTCTTGTCAAGTGTGTGGATCAGCATTTTCCGTCAGTTCGAATTTGAAAAATCATATGCGAACACACACTGGAGAGAAACCGTTTTCTTGTCATGTGTGTGGATTAGCATTTTCACAGAGTGCCAATTTAAAAAGCCACATGCGGATACATCCAGGAGAGAAACCATTTCCTTGTCAAGTATGTGGATCAGCATTTTCATCAAGTTACAATTTGACAAGACACATGCGAACACACACAGGAGAGAAGCCATTTTCTTGTCAAGTGTGTGGCTCAGCATTTTCACAGAGTTCCAGTTTAAAACTACACATACAAACACACACTGGAGAGAAAAAATATTCTTGTGAAGTATGTGGATCAGCATTTTCAAAGAGTTCGCATTTGAAAACGCACATACGGACACACACCGGAGAGAAACCATTTTCTTGTGAAGTGTGTGGATCAGCATTTTCAGATCATTCCAATTTAAAAACCCATGTTCGAATACACACTGGTGAGAAACCATTTTTTTGTCAAATGTGTGGATCATCATTTTCACATAATTCAACATTAAAAGGACACATGAGAACACACACTGGAGAGAAACCATATTCTTGTCAAGTGTGTGGATCAGCATTCTCAGATCATTCCAATTTAAAAGCCCACATGCGAATTCACACTAGAGAGAAATCATTTTCTTGTCAAGTGTGTGGTTTAGCATTTTCAAAGAGTTCAGATTTAAAAAAGCACCTGCGGGGACACACGGGAGAGAAATCTTTTTCTTGTCAAGTATGTGGATCAGTATTTTCACAGAATTCACATTTAGAATCCCACATGCAAATACATTCTGAAGAGAAAGCAGTTTCTTCTCAAGTGTAAGGATAAGAATTTTGATAAACACTGAACAAGTGAAAGTCCGAGAGCGCCAGATCATGGCTGTATGGTGGATGTGGACCAACAGACCATCCCATTTTTGCAATAACCTGTGGTTTTGCCAAAGAAATCATGCATTATTGTGGTTTAACTGGATTGCATTGAGCTCTTTCTATAGTATTTTCTTACAGATGGTCCAGCCCTCATCAACAGTCCAAGTATTCCTGGAAAAGAGAGAAATACGAAGGGATGAAAGTTACCTACCTTGCGTATCAGATTTCTTCTGAGTGGTGCTCTGTTTATTCTACAGGTGCATAGGTATAAGTACTTGACTCTTGACTCTCACCCAATCAATGTGTGCAGAGTGGACCCTCCCAGTTCTTTGTTCACATACCTATATAACCTTCTGGGTTAGTCACTCCACACTTTTTAGCAGACTACAGATCGGACTGCTAAGACAGCTAACTATTGATTTCTGAACCTTTGATAACAATCCACCTCTACATGGTGCTGCGGGCAGGATCCTACTGATAGAAGTTACAGTATCCTCGTGGGCTTCAAATGCAGTGTGTTCTCCTTTGGTCAAGAACTTGATGACTGCTCTTTGTTTTGGCAATACCTAAAAATATAGAAACTATGCCAGTCATGCAGTAAGAATTACTCCATCAGGTGGTATAAAAGCATCACATTTTGATTAATAGTTTCAGAGAAAATTACAAACAGGCATTACTTTCGGAAATGTTCCTTGTACGTGGTAATGGGCTAAGAGCATTTGTACTCATTTCACTTTCATCTACTTTCTCTTACGTACACATTTTCATATTCATCTGAAAAATACTACTAACTCAGTCCCATAATAACATTTGCATATAAACATTACTACAAAATGTAACAACTATTATGGGACAGATGTAGTCACTGGTATCCACTTTCTCTTAGGTACACATTTTCAAATTTATCTGAAAAATACTACTACCCCTGTCCCATAATAGTTGTTACATTTATAAATGCAACTGTAATCACTATTTTGGAACAGAGGTAGTACAGGTTAATGATCTGAGAACATCTATACACATTTCTCTGGCATATACAGCAATACCTTGAATAGTGTGGTTTTGATGTAGTATGATTATGGTAATGCTGTACAAATTAATGTAACTAAGTATAAGACTTCGAACAGTTTAAACAGTACAGAACATTTTGGAATGAATTAACCAGTATACTTGTATTTTCATATTTAACTGAAAATTATTACTACCCCTGTTACATTAGCATATTATTTTTATACACTAAATGTAACAACTATTATGGGACAGACCGCCATGGCCTCGAAGTTCAGAGAACTATGGCCCTTCGGGGATCCTTGTGGCATGCTCGGGTATCATCCTGGAAGAAGTTGCACAGGATATCTTGGCCAGCTGATCGGTAGGCTTTTGGGATCTCCCCCCCCTTTATCCTGGTCCTTGTGGCATTTGACTCAGTGACCAGGATTCTCCCCCCTCAAGTCTCTAGTCATGGGGACATGGGATCCCTTCGGCACTAAATGACCCACCAAGGGTTGATGTGCCGTTAAAACAATCAATCTATTATGGGAATAGGTCGTACTGTTTTATGCATTTCACTTATCTAGACTAGACCATGCATGGTGGGAAACAATTACGTATTAAAAATGATGTGTTTGTAGGGATTGGAAGTGGGGTATTTCCTCAGGCGAAGGAAGGTTTAGTTTGGTAGAGTGCACACATTTTGGTAGACTGCATTACTGCAGTAGTACCCAGAAATTTAAGCCAATACATTACATTTTGGGGGAGGGGGGCAAAAAGTTGCAAAAAAACACAACTAATAAAATTAGGATAAAGGTAAAAATTGAAAATAATTTACTTAGTCTTAAATAAAAGGAAATTTATTTGCAATGAATTATATGAAGTTTGTTTTACTTGCGTAATCAAACATCGCTGTTTTTGGGCAGGTCTTTTTTCACAAGGGATTAATTTTGTGTATGTACGGTCTCGAATAAAAAGATTTTTTAAAATTAAAAGGAAATAACTTTTTTGTCATTGAACCGCAGTATTGTATCAGTACTCCTAAAAGTTATTCCCCTTGAATACACAGACTTAAATGAAAATAATCCCTTATGTAAAAATTGTGCAAGACGAGGTTAAAAAACAACAAAAAAATGGAAAGATGAAAGTGTGTATCAAGTAAAAAAAGAAACTTCATCGCAAATAAATTTCCTTTTATTTAAGACTATTTCAATGACAAAACTTATTTTTTTTAAATATTACATAGCTGAAGTTTTTGTATGAACAGTCTGTTGCTAGTTATATTTACTAGCTGCAATGTTGTATTAAAATAAATTATAAAATAACTTTGTATAAAATTGTGCATCAAATCATTGTTATTTAATTGTTTTGTATGTAATAAAATAATGACAACTGTTGGTTGTGATTTTCGTTTAAAAATTACTTTTACTCCATAAATTTACTTAGTTTTGTTTTTTGAAATAGTCTTAAATAAAAGGAAATTTATTTGCAATGAGCAGAATTTTTTTTTTACTTGCTACACACTTTAATTTTTCTCTTTTTTGTTGTTTTCTAATCTCATCTTGCACGATTGAAAACAATTTTTACATAAGGGATTATTTTCGTTTATGTCCATGTATTCAAGTGGAATAATGTTTTTGCCTTAAATCTTTGGACATACTATTGTATGTGTACCCAAAGGTTTTCTAGATATAATAAGGAGTACATGTTGACATTTTCAGCCCTCTAGCTTTACTGGTGTGGTCTGTATGCGTGATACATACATAGCCAGCCAGCCAGACCCACTTTAAAACTAAAAAAAAAAAAGTTGACAGTTTTGGTTGATGGTTTCTAATTAAGGTATTCCCAAACAAACGTTTGTTTTATTGAAAACATTAAAAATTTAAATAATTAATTTTTTTTTACATAATAAGATGAATGTTTTTTTTTATTAATCACCACTACCCACAGCACTGGTTTATTGCTGTGTTTAGGTTATTCATGTGTTCACACATTTATATGTATCTATCTATGTATCCGGACTTTGCCCAGCCCTAACCATTCATAGTAGAAACTTGAAATTTTGCATATACACTCCCCTCAATGAGTAGGGAAAATGTTTTATTTTTAATATCCCCCCAAAATAAGTGTTTAGATGGAGGGGTTCAATTTACAATGTAAGTTCATGCCAAATTGATCCCTTAGTTTGTGTCCAACAGCATTCACACTTGTTTTCTGAAAATTTGAACTTTTTAGTGATCTCTGCCCACCACCACTGTTTAATTCACAAGGTAAAAAGAAGCATATATAGATGGCAGTGATTCATAATTTCCCTTGGAATGCTAGTTTTGTCTATTTTTAAAAATTTTTCCCCTTTTTATGAGAAAATAATATATCTGCTGATAATCAAACAATCAATAAAAACTATTTCTGATCTGTTTCTCTTTTGTCGTTTTTACTGAAGATAAAACATAAAATTACAACTGCACTTTTAACAATTTTATTTATATACAAAGTCTGTCTAGAAAAGAATCAACCATTTGAAATATCTCGAGAACCAGTTGCACAGCCCTGATGTAACTTAACAACCAATCAGAAGAGATCTCACTGCACACATGTGAACAGACACTCCTGTAGGTTTACTCAGTCAGCAGCGAGAAACCATTGATTGAATCTACTGTGTGACTGTCGCATTCACAATGCCCATTCTATACGTCTCGTGTTGTTTTTTTGGGAAAACCTAGCATCCCCCATGTCTGTCAGCTCCATTTAGCTCCCTGGGACTTCTGGCTTCTCCCAACTGTTGAACAGTAGAATTTAAGACTGTGGACAAGATTAAGGAGAATGCAACAAGGCCGTTGATGGTGATCCAGAAAGAGGACTTTGCAGATTGTTTTGAAAAATAGAAGGGACATTGGGATGAGTGTGTGAGGTCCCAGCAAGAGTCCTTTGAAGGGTACTTAGGCACCATTCCCCTAGGTAGGCTATTTTTTCATTAATATTAAATGGCTGGATACTTTTCGGACAGACCTTGTATACTTCTTCAGTTAACAACAATAATAATTATCTATGGAACATATTATGACAAGTCTCAATAAACAGAATTTTTCTAATTCATACATTGTCTTCATGCCCTGTATACAAGATTTTAATATTTGCAAATTATTAAATACAGGAAAAAGATTGGTGAACGCCTTCAAAAGCGTGTACACAATACAACATCAAAGTAATTTTCAAAAGTACACACACACTCTGAGGTCTGCTAAGTAAGGTTGCCCCTACTTGTGACCCCAAACTGGTGAATAACTGTGTTTACATCATCCCCTGTACATGTGGTATTGTCTATACTGGAGAAACGGGCCGCTCTCTCAAGGTCAGACTTGATGAACACAAGAAAGCCATAATCAGGGGCGAGATAGATAAATCGGCTATGGCCAACCACATCTGGAAAGAGAATGGCGACCATCTTCCCCTCTGGGAGGAAGTCCAGATTATTAACAGAGAATAATGTTAGAAAATAATGGAATGTACAAATATTGAGTTATTTCCCCTGAAATATAAATTTTGCTTTTTTTTTTAACAGTTTGTTTTTGACGTCTTTTCCTGCAGAATAATAAAAAATATATATCTGAATCAAAAACAGGTTCCTGGATCCGCACCCAAATCTAATCATTTCTTCTGTAGACCATGGCCCATCCTTCCATACAAATTTCACTGAGAACATTTGGAGATATTGTGTGAACAGACAGACAGAAGGACACTAGTGAATACATGTACCTCTTCA
>VCCN01006885.1:1044925-1058253 GCA_006491835.1 Architeuthis dux | reverse complement strand
TTCAGTCGATATCCTGTGACTTTTGGCTTTTCCTAAAGTTAAAATTTGAGAACTTTTGGAGATATTGTGTGGACAGACAAACAGATGGAAAGACAGACACAAGTGAATACTGTAGTAGAAAGGGGGAAGGGGGAAAACACTGACACAGTTTCGATGCAATCTGTCCAACGGCACGTCAATGCTGCAGCACCGAATGTTTCCTTGTGGAGGCACTTCCTTGCTTAACACTGGTAAGCTATCACAAACTCCTAGCTGCTACGACGTCATTCACAGTATAAACACAATTCAAGTGGTGAGTCAAGAGCGAACTGCCAAGCCCTCGCCACCTGTTATAGCCAGCAACTCAACATATCCGGGTTGCTGGCGCTCAACATATGGGTCTCCCACATTCCACTTCATTTATATATGTCGCGACCCGTTTCACTCAGCTTTTTGCCTGCCGTCCCTCAAGCAGGTCATTTCCTCGGGCGAGTCCATTTCCACTTCGTCGTCACGCTAACATTTTCAATTATATGACATCTTAGAAAATGTAGAAGATAAACTGTTTGAAAACAAAATTATTTTAGGTATCCGAATTATATTTACTAGCTGAAAAGCCGCCCTACAATTTTCAGTTAGTTCCCGTGGAAGGCCTAAATGGGGCATTTGACCACAATAAGAGAACAGAACTGTTTTCTTTAGGAGTATATTTATCCAATACCTCTGTAGCTCTGTTTCATTTACTTAGAGGTCACATACGAATAAACAGAATCAGATGTTTAGTATTAGATAGATGGAAATCAGGTCATTATTATCAGATTGAGCATGAACGCAGACCCCACACAAAGCTAGAAAGTTACATTGTTCAAGAATAGACAAGATATTACAACATTGAAAGGTTTGTCTTGGGTTAGGTTTAAATGTCATATTGTGATTTAGTAGCATAATGCTAGGGTGATCCTATTAATATGAAGCTATCAATTCCTTCTAGAAAACAAGAGGCTGAGTAAAACAAGAAACAAAGCTAGAAAGTTACTGTGTTCAAGAATAGACAAGATATTACAACATTGAAAGGTTTGTCTAGAATTAGATAAGGCTCAAAATGTGTAAAACGGTAAAACCTAACCACGGTTTGAAACCGAATCGAAGATATTTATATTCATTAACTTTTCGGTGTTTATTTTAGACATGGAATTTTTTCTGAATCTCATAAATTAACTTCAATACAACCAATCAAAAAGCGTAAACAAACAGAAACACAAATAATTTTCATTTGATATTATATAATTTATGTTATATTATTTTTATATAATGTATATCTCAAAAACGTTGAGTTTCCGACCGCGAAATTTCGATAATTTCAAAGGGACGCTTTTCAATCAACACCGTTTACACTTCGTATCGGCTGCTAAAGGAGTTCGTGGACTGCTAAAAAGGAACTAATATTATTTTTAAATATGTGAACCATAACAATATGAATTGTAAGATTATAATATATTTATTTAATTATTTATTTACAAGATTTTAAAAACATTTATGAACAATAACAATACAATATGAAATGTAACATTGTAATATATTTCTTTAATTGCGTGTTTACGTCATCACCAGTAAATGTAGTATTATCTATACCAGAGAAATGGGTCGCCCCCTCAAGGTCAGACTTGATGAACACAAGAAAGCCATAATCAGGTGCGAAATAGATAAATCGGCTATGGCCGACCACATCTGGAGAGAGAACCATCTTCATCTCTGGGAGGAAGTCCAGATTATTGACAGAGAACAATGTTGGAAGCAGAGAGGCAGCTCACATCAAAATGTTGACTAAATGCATTAGCCGGACAAGTGCGGTTTCAACCCGATGTGGCTTCCACTTCTCAACAGATCTAAACCCGACGAAACAAAGACACATAAACACCAGGGCCATGTGCTATAAGGGTTATCCCCTTTGAACATAACTTCTGTTTAACCCATCACACTCGGATTTTACACCTGACGAAGGCCAAAGACTGGATCGGCCAAAAAAGAAGGAGTTCAATCGTCCAAAGAACCATTTGAGTTTCTTTAATTATTTATACAGGATTATATTTCTTTAATTATTTATTTACAATTAAAGAAATGTATTATAATGTTACATTTCATATTGTTCACAAATGTTTTTAAAATCTTGTAAATAAATAATTAAATGAATATAATCTTGTCTGAATTTAGTTAAGGGAAGCAACTCGGAATTCACACCGAACAACCCCGACATACGGGATATACAAAACGGGTGTGAAATTTAACAGCAGCAGTCAGAGTAACTGTTAAATCCGTTCCCGTTCCTCTTAGGCTAAGACTTGTGGTTCCCAAAATATTTTGCCTCACAGCGCACTTGGCGCATAAGGATTTTTTCAAAAAATACTGAACAACTTCATTTGTGTTCCTGTTAGGTTAGTAAAAAAAATTTTTAAAAATAAAGAAACGGTCAAGTTTTGATTAAACAAACGTGAGTGAAAAAATATGAAAGAATAGTTTTATTTATTTATTTATATTTATTTATTTACAATATAAGGGTCCGGTTTAGCCGATATTTACTTTGTAAATTGAACATCGGGTGTCGTTAAGAAAGACACAAAGAAAGATTCCAGTTTTTACATTATACATACATCGCTTCATTTGTGTCCTCCGGGCATGGGGCAGCTGGCAAGGGGTCCCTTATTTTTCCATATTCAAGGTGGTAACCCTAGGTACGACTGCATTTGAGAAAAAGAAAAAGTTTATTTTATGGAGATAATAAGTGTTTCCGTTCCGGGGGACGAAATGATGTTCATCACCGCCTAGTGATCCCCCTTGTGCTTTGTCATCAGACGATACATTTATTTCAACATAATTTGACGTTTGTATCGTTTTTCTTTCCAACTTCAACATTATTGCTGTGAATTGAATGAAGAAGACAGAAATTTTGTAAATTGACTGAGAAATCCAAACAAGTCGACCAAATTTGGACAAACAACACTTGAAAACAAGACAAGAAGCAAAGCTCGCCTATTTTCTGTTCCTTTGTCGTCTTTTCTCGTTAGAATTTTACATTTAAAAAGGTAAGTTGAAAAACAAATTAATTAAATTTATCTGCTCGTTTTTGTTTTTAATAAATGTTAAATATTAATTAATAGTAATGAATAATAATATATTAGTCAATCTTTGGATTTAGATGCGTGCAAATTTTAACTATTGACGAAATCGACTACGGATGGACAAAATGACATGAAGAATAAATCAAATTGGTGGTGCGATTAAACTTTGAACGGAGAAACAAGCATGTATTTTAACGGAATTGTACGATAAAAATGAGTTTGTTTTTCGTCAAGTTTTTTGGTCAATCTAAAATCTGTCCAAACGTGCGCGGGAAATCTGGTCCTGTTAGTTACTGTATGCGGACCTACCAGGACCGAATACGGACCGGTTCAAATATATCTGACGTGTCCAGATAGGTTCAGCAAGGTACGCATAGATTTGAACCCGTCCGAACCTATCTGGACCTGCTCTAACAGTATGCGGGCCTACTGGGACCGTACACACACAGGCCTGTTCGGACCTTGGCATTAAGCATCACTACATGGCTGGACCTTGGCATTAAGCATCACTACATGGCTGGTTCTTGGTATTAAGCATCACTACATGGCTGGACCTTGGCATTAAGCATCACTACATGGCTGGTCCTTGGTATTAAGCATATTAAGAAATATTCCGAAGAAAACCGTATTGTAAAATATTAACAATAAATTTATTCAATGAAAAACCCAAGTTTTTTAGAACATAACTTTTGGAAAAAATATGCAAAATACTAGATAATCTGTGTGAAAAAAATTCATGGATATATTTGAATTTCTATGGGATCATTTTTTGAGAAAAAATAATTTATATGGAAAAAATAAGTCATTGCATTAAATATGGAGCACAAAAACACGCAAAAGAAAAGGCCAGCAAATTGACAAATTCCAAATTTTCAGGTTTACACCTAAAATTGAGATAAAAAAAAACATCTACCATCATCCGAGCCTCGGACATGGGAATTTAGTCCCTGACTTTGCCTGGTCGTTCAGACAGATTTTAGAGTCACCGGCTTCTTTTGATAATAAATATGTAAAATAAAAATATGACATACCAAAATTTGACACCAATCAAAATTGTATAAAACTTAATTTTATCGTCAGAATCTTAGTGTCATTATTAAGGAGAAAAATTGTGTACACCTTATCAAACCAGAGATATTTTTGCATATAGATATTGTAAATGTTGCAACAATTATTATTACTACTAGCATATACCCATAAAAAACAATGGGGTTATTTATATAAGGATCGGCAATAAAGAGCCAAAAGCGATTTTATTAGGTAATTTCTTTTTATTAATTCAATTATCCTAATTTTAACTTTTTTTTAAAACTCTCAACTCAACTCAAACTGTTTTACAGGGTGATCGGACATAAAATCTTAACAAAAAATGTCATGTAAGAAAACTCACCACTGATATTGTGCGGTATTAAAAAAAAGTCATAGAAAGTTGTTTTATTAAAAATATAACCTATTTCATTACAAAATAAAGTTGAATATCATTTTAGGAAAAAATATGGTCAAATTTGACAAACCATTTTTATTAATTTTTGACTGCCATCCTCTTAATTTTTAGTTGTTTTTTAAAAAAATCACAATGTGTAAAATGGTTTACAATAAACGATTAATAATAGCTTTTATACTAAAACAAAGTTGAACTATAACTAAAAGTTAAGATGATGGTAAATAGCAGTCAAAAATTAATAAAAATGGTTTACAATACTTTGTCTAAATAAAAAATAAATAATAAAATAATCAATCACTTTTTTTTACTAAAACCAAAACATTAACACTGGCGTTCCGGCCTTACTGAAATTGTGATTAAACAAACTAAAAATTAGGATGAATATAAGTAGTAGTCAAAACTTAATAAAAATGGTTTACAATACTTCTTTTAATAAAAAAATAGAATAAAATATTCATCTTTTACTAAAACTCAAACAGTTATTGCTGTGCCGGCTTAGTACTCAAGTTAATAGAAATACTGTGTAAGTACGAAAGTAAAAATGTTAGCTTCTTTAGCGTTGATCGGTCAAATCAGTCCTTATGATGTGATCCATTTTTTATGATTAAGTTGTTAAATTTTGCCGATTTATGAAATAACAAATTTGATTCAAAATCAGCTTTAAAACATCTTAAAAGTATAGAGGTCCCTGGCAGAAAACTGTATGCTGCCAAAAACAAATCTTTACCAAAAATAAAAATGTATTTTATTCCAATGTGAATTTTTCAACACATTTTACATTTTTAATAAATAATTTTCACTACTGTATCGTACTGCAGGGCTATTTGGCATTGTGGGGGCTATTTGCCATTGTGGAGGCTATTTGACACTTTTTTCTTAATTAAAATTTTAAAGAAATCAAAAACAAAAAGTTTCCCTACCTTCACAACCGCCTTGGTTACATTTTGAGTGCTAGTTATTGCAATTACTATATGAGAAAAAAGTAAAAAAACAAAAACATTTTTTTCGAAAATATTTAATTTTTTTCCGGCTAAGGTCTGTGGAGAAAAAACTGCTGGCTCTAAACATTTATAATTTTGATATGTTGTGACCATAGCTCTTAAGCAGTATTCAGTGCAAATTTAGTCATTTTATGTTCACTAGTTTTAATATTGTTTAATAATTTGCATCTAAACTGTTTCTATTTCATCTTTGGGAGGTTTTATTTCAGATTATTTAACTTCTACAGTCTAAATACCTAGTAGGTCTGAACCAAGTTTCATATCAATCCAACATGATATGGCTGAGAAAATTACTACTAATAATATTGTTATTTATATATAATGGTAAGAACACAGATACAATTTAATTGGAGTTTTTAGGTAGAGTGCCAAATAGCCACAAAAGCTGGGCTATTTGGCACAGGTGCCATTTTCTATATGTAAATCTTCTTTAGATTTATTTTTCATATCACCATTGGAGGGCCTTAGGTAGTGATAAAGTTTGAGGTATAAATGATAAAATTTACATAATAAAGTTATTACAAAATAACTTAAAAAGAGTGCCAAATGGCCCGCAGTACAGTAAATGTTTTTTTTCTACACAAGATAAAAATAAATACAGTTTGATTATTATTAGTAATTTCCTTTGATATGTTCAAAATGTAGGTAAGATTGTAAATATTTTAAAATAGTGGGCATCACATGTTAATAGCAGGCAACCATGCCAGATCAATTAGTCTTAGGATAAAGAAAAAGATATGGGTGGTTGCCACCCTGGATTTTCAATTCAAACTGCAGTCTCAAAACACAGTAGTCAGTGTACACATTAATTTAATGCACCAAGTGCATTTTTGTTGAATGTCTATTGCCCAGCTGGGTTACAACATTCTATTGCATTACAGTCACATGCAGGAGTGCACTTCAGTTCTTTTTTAAAGCAAGTGCAACGAGCGGTCTGGCATTTGGATTTGCACCCATGGGTCACCAGTTGAAGTCAGGCATCTGGAATTGAATGCAGTCTTGTCCAGATAGGTACCAGACAAGTCTTCTCCTTCACCCAGGTGGAGGTGTCCACGGGAGATGATATCCTGATGCATTCTCGATCTGCTTGTAGTCAGATCTTTGCCTGATAATTGGCACGTTTACTGTGCATAGATCCAGGGCATCTCTGGTCGGAGGCAACATATCATGGCCTTCCTTAGCCTTAGCAAACAGCTGGAGTCTGGCTTGATCCACTTCCATCAACCAGTCGCTGCTTGAGATTTGCTACAATGTGCTGCCTTCCCTCAATCTTCTGCTGTAAGAAGATCACTGACCACATCACTTGGTGCAATGTCTTTTGTTACTAATGAAACAAGTGGGACATCCCTATACTCTCCTTCATCTATTTCTGGTTCTGTTGATGCAGTGTGCACTCTAAAAACATTAAACCTTTCAAGCTGTTTGACAAGCTTCCTCACATCATCAGCATCGCCCTTCCTTTGTGATGCAAAGCTATCAGAATGGGGGAAAGTAGCCTCTTCCTCATTGTCTCCAGGCCAAAGAGACTTCTGGTATCCTGGGAGATGTGTGATCATTCTGACCATGTGACACAGAACCTGTCTCTTGCTTGGTCATTCCCTGTGATACCTATGATGTCATTCTGCATTTTGCAGGTTTTATTCTGCCATTCTGTGGCACCTGGTTAAAACGTCTCTAACCTTTTTACAACAAAGTTCACATCTATGAATTCAGCATACACTTCTGGTGCTGCCTTCTCATGTCTGCAAGATAGAAAAAACCCATCTGGCATAATTTGTATGATCATAGATGGTCAGCCATAGTAGCTAATGCCCCCAGATACAAGGTCCACTTTCTCTCTCTTTAAGCCTTGATGAAGTGCAGTAGAATCTCCACCAGACCCATATATGCTGACCACGGTCTGAAGTTTGGGTTGTCTAAGTGCATTATCTCAAAGTCTTCAATCAGTTTTTGTAATTTCTCACTGCTCAGGACATTTGGCAGCTGGGGGTCTTCTCTGGCAATGCCCTCTCTGTTTTGTTTGAACATCTGGGCAACATTTTGGGCAATTTCTTTTACTTCCACATCTTGTTGGAGATTCTTCTCAACTAGCCATGATTGAAACATGGGCTACTTGATCCTCCACAGGGCTTAGTGTGTCAGCTGGTTTCCACTTACAGCACAAAATTCTTGCAAAGCTTTAGGCCTTATAGCTATTGATCTTAAGAGGCCTTTTCACCTGGGCTTTTCCCACTTGCAGTATGTTCTCCATATTCTAGAGGTGGACCTTTCTGCCAGACCATTATATGCATACAGTGGAATGTATTCTTTCCAACAAGTGTTGCTCCAAGCTCATCTATGTTGTCACACAAACAGTGGATCATCTGCTCATTCACAATGTTGTCTGGGATATAGACATAACCGTTCTTGGCAGGCCGATCCCCAGTGTCATAAGCTATGCTTTTGTCAAACCTTCGAACTATGGTGAGGTTGGCTGTATGGAACAGGTCAACAAGAGCCTCTGAGCGGGTGGTCTGGTGGAGAGCTTGCCCAAGACCAATGTGTTTTGGTGTCAGCTTCCATTTATTGGACACCCCATAAACTATGTCTTGTGCAATGCTGCACACAATCTGTTTGATGGTATTTTCTTCATCTGTCTCCCCATAGAGCTTATTTAGGCCCCCAAAGAGCAAGCGAAGGAACATATACAAGCTCCTTAGAATCACGTTATCAACATACTTATGATCAAGTCCATGCCATGTGCTTGAATGTCCTGGTGTGTAAGGAGATCCTGCCTGACTCTGAGGGCAACGTGTACCATCTCTTGGTAGATGTTGCCTTGTGCAAACACATGTGTTCCACCATCCTCATCTTCAGATGATTCTGAATCTGACGAGAAGTTTCCATGCTCTATGGATGTGGTCAGTGTTCTGGAGATCAAGAAGTATGACTTGTCACCAGGGTACATCAGGGGAGATCCCATGGATAGAGGTTTCACATCACTGGCCTTTGGTCCAATGAGCTCTTGAACGACTTCATAGAAAGGTGTTCTCCTGGACTGATGTTTCGGTGGTATACATTTGCCCATTTCATTGCTCATCATCTCGTATCTGCCATATATGTCACTCATATCAAACTCGTGACCACAAGACAAACCTGCACACAAGTCTCTGCATAGTTTCATCATGCATTCATCCTCTGCTGTCTGCTGTGAATCCCTGACTGATCCTGGTCTTGCAGATTGTCTTTCAAATGATACCAAACAAGCAATGTAATAGCAGCCTTGATTTTATTTATATGTATTTAAATTACTGTTTGTTTTGTAAAATTCACAAAATAAAATAATTCACAAAGAAAACAATTAAAATATAATCATATTAACATTTAAATTGTAAAACGGGAATAGGTAGGTAACTTCGTCCCCTCCTGAAATGTGTCAGTTTTGAGAAAAATTAATTTTTTATGGTTTTATGGGGAGTTTCTGTTTACAATGTGACTGTAATGCTAAACTGGACCATTACTTTTTGTCTGTCATACAGAAGTTGGACTTCAAAATATTTGGTTATTTCCCTTCTGCAGGTTGTTATCTATGCTTCTTTGATATTTAATAATGGTAACACGAAAAGCTGCGCCCGCCTATGTGGATCTGCCTGAGGGTGTGCATGGGTTAGCATAGGTCGCTGGTAAGATTCAGATGATACCAAAGTTTTAAATAAACAGGAAAAACATTTTTCAATCCTAACCAATTTTTTTACAAAAAAGAAGTTACTGAAAGGAACAAAGGGAAGTAACCGCATACTTCAAAGTCTTACTTCCGTACAATGGAAAGTAATGGTCCAGGTTAGCACTATAGTTACATTGTTAATAGAACACCCCCTCCCAAAAACTTGAAAATTTAATTTTTCTCAAAACTGACAAATTTCAGGAAGAAATGATGAAAAAATACTGCCAAAAATTGTTTTCCTATTTTTTTTAGACAAATCAATTCTTTAATGTTTTAGGAAGGATGGTCTATCTGCAATTAAACTGACATCTTAAACTGAACCCTTACACCAATCTTTAGACCAATTTCTGGCCAAAAACAATAAGAAATAAGTTTCAAACAAATTTTAAATCATTCAAGAAAGATTGTCATTTCATGTCAGAATCAGTGAAATACCTGCCTTATGTTAGACAATTTCAGATGTTTCAGGAAATAAATACTTCAAACAAATTGTTATAAGCAGAGCAGAGAACAACTTTTGATTTAATGTTATAAATCTTTGTACACCTGATATGTTTTTCAAGTGTTGTGCCAATTTGGTCAGCTTGTTGGAACTGTTCAGTCAATCTACCCAATTTCTGTATTGTTTGTTCAATTCATAATAATATTGATTGTTGAAAAGAAAGGGACCAATAAAGCAGCATTAAGCAACAGAAAAGCACCATGCAAGTGTAGAAATATTTTCTTTTGATGACAAAGCAGAAAAAAGCAGATTTCTATGCAATGTTGTATATAATTTCATCTTTTGGGAAATAATTTCTTTTTGGCTTGTAAAGGAGCAACTTTTAAATAGAAATGAAGATGTAAATATGGAATCTTTTACACATTTTTTCTTGCTTCTCTTGATTAATTAGCATTGATAAGAGGTTCTTATTTTCCCCCAGTGTTATCCTTTAGAAAATAGTTTAATAGCAATGCAGAACAATGGAAAAACTTAGCAGTAACAAGAATCAGTCTATTAGAACATTATCAGACTGTTGGGAATTTTTTTGTTTTTAAAATGAACAGATTGAATCAACACATTAGAAAATGAACACAGAAAAATGAATTTAAATGAAAATCTTGTTAATGAATCTGTTAGACTTTTGCTGTACATAAAAAATTTAATATGAAAAGTTATTCTTTCTGTGTTTCATTATGTTTGTTTTTCAAAATAATAAAAGGTTTGACACAATTACGATTATTTAGTTGTTTTTTCTGGGTTTTTTTCTAATAATAATTTTTCTTCATTCACAGATATCAATAGGAGAGAACAAAGATTTTCAACTTTGAAAAGACACTGACAAACCAATACTGAAGAGAAAACGTATTCTTGCAAAGTGTGTGGATCTACATTTTGACAAAGTTCATATTTAAATAGTGACATGCAAACACAAAAAGGGCACAATCATTGTTCTTGCAAAGTTTTGTACATCAGCATTTTTACAAAATTCACATTTCAAAGTTAACATGGAAACACACACTAGAAAGCAGCCCTACTCGCGACTACACACCGGAGAGAAACCATTTTCTTGTCAAGTGTGTGGGTCAGCATTTTTGCACAGCACAAGTTTAAAAAACCATGTGCGAACACACACTGGAGAGAAACCCTTTTCTTGTCAAGTGTGTGGATCAGCATTTTCACAAGGTTCAAATTTAAAAAAACACATGCGTACACATACAGGAGAGAAACCATTTTTTTGTCAAGTGTGTGGTTCAGCATTTTCACTGAATTCAAGTTTGAAAAGACACATGCGAACACACACAACAGAGAAACCATTTTCTTGTCAAGTGTGTGGATCAGCATTTTCAGAGTGTTCAAGTTTGGAAAAGCACATGCAAATACACACTGGAGAGAAAGAATATTCTTGTCAAGTGTGTGGATCAGCATTTATGAATAAATCACATTTAAATGACCACAAGCGAATGCATATTGTAGAAAAAAAAAGATTTTCTTGTCCAGTGTGTGGATCAACATTTTCAATGAATTCCAGTTTGAAAAAACACATGCGTACACACACGGGGGAGAAACCATTTTCTTGTCAAGTGTGTGGTTCAGCATTTTCAATGAATTCAAGTTTGAAAAGACACATGCGAACACACTCAGCAGAGAGACCATTTTCTTGTAAAGTGTGTGGATCAGAATTTCCCACAAGTTCGAGTTTAAAAACCCACATGCAAATACACACTGGAGAGAGAGCATATTCTTGTCAAGTGTGTGGATCAGGATTTATAAATAAATCACATTTAAAAGATCACATGCGAATGCACACAGGAGAGAAACCATTTTTTTGTCAAGTGTGTGGATCAGCATTTTCACAGGGTTCAAATTTAAAAAAACACATGCGTACACACACAGGAGAGAAACCATTTTCTTGTCCAGTGTGTGAATCAGCATTTTCAATGAATTCAAGTTTGAAAAGACACATGCAAACACACACAACAGTGAGACCATTTTCTTGTCATATTTGTCAATCAGCATTTTCAGAGAGTTCAAATTTAAAAAAGCACATGCAAATACACACTGGAGAGAGAGCATATTCTTGTAAAATGTGTGGCTCAGCATTTATGTATAAATCAAATTTAAATGACCACATGCGAATGCACACGGGAGAAAAACCTTTTTCTTGTCAAGTGTGTGGTTCAGCATTTTCAATGAATTCAAATTTAAAAAAACACATGCGTACACACACTGGAGAGAAACCGTTTTCTTGTCAAGTGTGTGGATCAGCATTTTCACTGAATTCCAGTTTGGAAAAACACATGCGGACACACACTGGAGAGAAACCATTTTCTTGTCAAATGTGTGGATCAGCATTTTCAAGGAATTCAAGTTTGAAAAGACACATGCGAACACACACTGCAGATAAACCATTTTCTTGTAAAGTGTGTACGTCAGCATTTTCTGTAAGTTCTAGTTTAAAAACCCACATGTGAATACACACAGGAGGTAAAATATTGTAAAGTGTGTGTATCAACATTCTCCAAGAGTTCCACTAGAAGGACACCCCAATACTTGTCAAATATATGGTACAGCATTTTGAATGAGTTCAAAATTGAAAAGATACTTGCTGACATGCACATGAGAGAGAACTTAATATATATGTTGATTGGCATTGCAAACACACAGAGGAGAGAAAACATTTTTTAACTGTAAAATTTCAGTTTAATCAATGAAAATAACTACTGATTAAAGTTAGCTATACATTTTAAGCAATTTTTTAATTTTTTAAAGTTCTATTCACAAAAGAGTTCCACTGTCATTTAGGAGCTGTATCAAGCAGTTCATGAATTTAAGAGTTAGTAAAGTATGTCTCAATAATTTCAAAGGCTTCATGTTTAAGACTTCATCAATAAACATATTTTTGTGCAGTGTATAGTTGGCCTTCACAAAGAACATAATAGAGGAATCATAATTCTGCGAATGTGTGGATCAGCTAAAACAGCACACATGGAAAGGAATGTTATCAGAAAATCTTATTTTTCATTTTCATCAAAATCAACAATATATGTACAGTATTTTTAAAGTATTTGAATTTGAAATTGCAATTAAATGACTGATTTTCTTTCATTCAGTTTTGTTGCTTTTTATCACAGTAGTTTTGGGGCCAGGAATTCAAAATAAAGATTGTCTAAAAATGTTTTGATAAAATAAAATTAAAGTATTTGTAATTGTGAAATTACATTATTCCAAATTATCTCAAATTTAGAATTTTAGGAAAATAAATGTTAAATAATAAAATATTTGTCTTGCAATGTTTGATAGACTTTTTTTGTTAATAATTCAGTGTTACATTAACAGATATGGTGCACCAGAAGCATGAAGCAAATAATTTATTCCCCATTTTTTACTAATTGAATGAATGATTTGCAGACTGGTAAGATGTCCAAATAAGGCACAATTCTTTTGTACAGTGCTTATAAAGTTCTTGAAGGCTTTATGACTATTATGCTTTCTTTAAGTGAAGTTTTGAGTTGCATTTGTGCAGTTTATGGAGAAGGTACTCTGAATGATTGATCGTGTCTAAAGTGAACTGCAGAATTTTGTGCAGGTAGACCAGTCAAGG
>VCCN01006885.1:1015200-1028093 GCA_006491835.1 Architeuthis dux | reverse complement strand
TAGAGATAAGAGAGGGGATCACGCGGGTATTCAACGAGCCGTCATGTTGAAAATTGAAACGGGAAGTAATTGCAAAGGGAATTAACTATGGTTACTTCCGGTCTTGACTATCATTCTCCACAGTAACTATAGTGCTAAACTGGACCATACTTTCCGTTCAATACAAAATTCATAAAAAACAATTAAAAACATGTGTTTTCTATATATATCATTGCAAAATTGTTGTCACTTCAGGCTTGAGTACACAACTGTTCAGTTGCGCGTCTACTTGATTTTATTTTAATTGAAAACCAAGTGTTTCCGTTCGGCTCTTTTTTATACGGGGGACGAAATGATGTTCATCACCGTCTATTGATTTCCTTTTTGTGCCTCGTCATCAAATGATACATTTTTTAAAAGATAATTTGACGTTTGTATCGTTTTTTCAAGCTGTTTTCCTTTCCAACTTCAACATTATTGCTGTGAATTGAATGAAGAAGACAGAAATTTTGTAAATTGACTGAGAAATCCAAACAAGTCGACCAAATCTGGACAAACAACACTTGAAAACAAGACAAGAAGCAAATCTCGCCTATTTTCTCTTCCTTTGTCGTCTTTTCTCGTTAGAATTTTACATTTAAAAGGTAAGTTGAAAAACAAATTAATTGAATTTATCTGCTCTTTTTTGTTTGTTGAAACTTTTGTTGACATGCGATAATTTTTTAGATATCAGTTTTTCACTGGAAACCTTTTCACACCCCTGCTCAGTGTTGCCAATTTAGCGCGTTTCGAGCTAAATTTAGCGCGTTTCTCATTTTAGCTGTGTAAAAAGCGCTAAATTAACGCATTTTGGCCATTGCCTGGATATTTTTGACATTTGTTAGCATCTTTTTGGTGGTTTTTGGCTATTTAAAAATAAATGTAGCGCTTTTTGGCAGTCAAACTAGCGCGAAAATATTCTTTGAGTTGGCAACATTGCACCTGATTTCTTTTTTCTAATTACAGTTTAGTTTCTCATGGAAAACTTAATTTTAGGGGATTAGCCTGGAGCCATGATTATCCGCTATAACAATGATAAATAAAAAATAATAAATGTTAAATATTAATAAATAGTAATGAATAATAATATATTAGGCAATCTTTGGATGTGGGTGCCTGCAAATTTTAACTATTGAATAATCGACTATGGATGGACAAAATGGCATAATGAATAAATGAAATTGGTGGTGCGATTAGACTTTTAAGATGAAACTTTTCAAAGTAAAACACATGTATTTTGACAGATTGTATACTTCTCCAGTTAACAATAATAATTATCTGAGGAACATATTATGACAAGTCTCAATAAAGGGTGATTTTTTATCTGCCCAGAACAGTGGATTCCTCCACTTAAAGGTAATAATTTTGCTGATAAAAATATCTCCAATAAGACTAGATAACAATCTTTATGTGACAAGATAGAACCTCCCCACCCCACTTTCTTTGTATGAAGTAAGATTTTACCAGTATTAATTCTTGGGGGGTAACAAGTATAGAGGGGCCCTTCTAGGTAAGAAAGAATTTGGTGGGGTGGTTGAGAAAGAAGAAGAAATGGGGTAGGTTAGAATTTTGCCATCCTAGAAATTGACTGAGGTGTGATTGGTCAGAGGGTCCTACCTGTTGTTGCTAAGGCGTCTATGGGGGTTTTGGTTGGCTAAAGATACCAGGAATTCTGAGAAAATACATTTTTCTAAATCAGTTGGACCTAGGGTGGCCATCTCCAAACTTCCCAAAAGGAGGACCCTCTAGCCCAATCTGGGGTCTGCAGACCCTTGCGAGTCCACAAAAGGTATTACTGGGAGGGGGCATTTCCAAAAACGAGGATATTGCAGACTGAAAAGAAGGACTTGTGCAGACTGACTCTCTTGGATGTATTGTTAAGGATGAGTTGTAAATATATAAAAGTTTTGTATAAAATATACAAAATACTTAGAAGAATTGTTGTTTTGTCAAATATTACTTTAATATATGAATGCAATTTTGTAGTAATTTTTTGCAAAATTTCACCAAAAAAGTTTTCTGAACAAAATCGATCTTCGGCAGATTGACTGGCCATCTCCCACTTGTTGACAATGTGACTGTATACTACAGCAGTGTTGACAACTACAACAACATGTAATAAAAATACATTAACAGTTAACAACCGTTAACATATTTTTTATTATATGTTGGCTTTTACTTCCCACTGTTCTAAGTATATCTGCAGTAATTTGTAAGTTTTTCAGTCTGACCCCAAAAAGGAGGACAAAATAACTTAAAAGAGTGCTTAAAGGCTGGACTGTCTGGCATAAAACCAAATGTATACCCATCCTAGTTGGACCCTGTGCCATCCCTGCAGTGGGGGGCTGAAAATAGAGCAATGTTAGAAAGAAAGTGGCCTTAGAAAGTTATTGTCAATTATAGCAGCATCTCACAGTGGACAATAGAGTGAAGAAGTCTCTCTTGTCAACTTTTCCCTTTTGGAGATATTGTATAAATAAACAGATGGACAGACATGAATGAATACATATACCTCTTATAGCTAGATAACAAACAGATGCATTTTAGGGTTGCTTTAATTCAATACCTCAGGCTACAATGCACCGGTTCATCTACTTAAAGGTCACATACAGATAAACAGAATCAGACTTTTAATATTAGATAGAAATCAAGTCATTATTATTGGTGTGAGAAGGAACACACATCCCACACTTATTTTTTTTGTTTGGAATTTTGAAAAACTAATATGCTAAAAACATGCTCTGTGGTCAAAGTTTGGTGGCCATAGCTCTAGCCATCCCTGAGATTTGCTAACACAGGCGGATGGACAGACATTTGGTGAATTATAGTAAGATATTAATGAAAAAGTAATATAGTATTATTAAAGATATGTGTGTATAAAAAAGATATTAATGAAAAAGTAATGTAGTATTATTAAAGGTATTTGTGTATAAAAAATCAGTTGTTTATGAGTTTATTAAATTGTTAAAAGAATTTATATAATCGTATTCAATTGTTGAAAGTGTCTAATAAATAGTTGCATAATGCTAGGGTGATCCTATTAATATGAAGCTATCAATTCCCTCTAGCAAACAAGAGGCTGAGTAAAACAAGAAACAAAGCTAGAGAAGTTACATTGTTCAAGAATAGACAAGATATTACAACATTGAATGGTTTGTCTTGGCTTAGATAAGGTTGAAATGTCATATTGTGATTTGTTAGTGTCTAATAAATGGTAGCATTTTGATTCCTAAAAGTATGAAGAAAGTTCCCTTTCACTTTTGATCCCTAAAAATCAGAAAATTTCCCCTACATTATTCCTTCCAAACACATTTTTACAATCAAATCAGAAAACAACTTTTGATTTAATGGTACAAATATTTGTTCAACTTATGTCTTTCAAGTGCTGTCCCAATTCAGTCAACTTGTTGGGACTGTTCAGTCAATCTACACAATTTCTATATTGTTTGTTCAGTTCATAATAATGTTGATTGTTGAAAAGAAAGCAGCATTAAGCAACAGAAAAGCACCATGCAAGTGTCATATTATCATGTAGAAATATTTTATCTTGATGACAAAGCAGATTTCTATGCAACGTTGTTCATTATTTTATGTTTTGAGAAACAATAAGAAAATTTAAATATAAAAAATGATTCTATGGTGCATTATGTTTGTTTTTTAAAAAATAAAAGTTTTGACACAATTATACTTATTTAGTTGGTTTTCTTGTTTTCTTTTTTTCTAATAATTTTTCTTCATTCACAGATATCAATAGGAGGAGAGAACAACAATTTTCAAATTTGGAAAGGCACATGCAAACCCATACCTAAGAGAAGCTGTATTCTCACAAATGGCGTGAATCTGGATTTTTACACAGTTCATATCTAAATAGTAACATGGAAAACACAAAAAGGGAACAGTCCTGAACTTTTCTTGCAAAGTTTGTACATCAGCATTTTTACGAAAATCACATTTCAAAGTACACATGCAAATATACATTAGAGAGCAGCCACAACTCTTGCCAAGTGTGCAGATCAGAATTTTCAAAGAGTTCACATTTGAAAAATCACATGCAAACACACGCTGGAGTGAAATCCCACTCTTGTCAAGTGTGTGGATCAGCATTTTCAAAGAATTCCCACTTAAAAAGCCATATGCGAATACACACTGGAGAGAAACCGTTTTCTTGTCAGGTGTGTGGGTCAGCATTCTCAGATAGTTCCAATTTAAAAACCCACAAGCGGATACACACTGGAGAGAAACCATTTTCTTGTGAAGTATGTGGATCAGAATTTTCGCAGAATTCACATTTAAAAATCCACATGCGACTACACACTGGAGAGAAACCATTTCCTTGTCAAGTATGTGGATCAGCATTCTCAAATAGTTCCAGTTTAAAAACCCACATGCTGACACACACTGGAGAGAAACCATTTTCTTGTGAAGTATGTGGATCAGCATTTTCACAGAATTCACATTTAAAGACCCACATGCTGACACACACTGGAGAGAAACCATTTTCTTGTCAAGTAAATGGATGTGGATTAGCATTTTCAAAGAATTACCACTTGAAAAACCATATGCGAATACACACCGGAGAGAAACCATTTTCTTGTCAAGTATGTGGATCCCCATTTTCACAGAATTCACATTTAAAAAACCACATGTGACTACACACTGGAGAGAAACCATTTCCTTGTCAAGTATGTGGATCAGCATTCTCAAATAGTTATAATTTGAAAACCCACATGCTGACACATACCGGCGAGAAACCATTTTCTTGTGAAGTATGTGGATCAGCATTTTCAACGAATTCACATTTAAAAAACCACATGCGACTACACACTGGAGAGAAACCATTTCATTGTCAAGTATGTGGATCAGCATTCGCAAATAGTTCTGGTTTAAAAAAACACCTGCGACTACACACTGGAGAGAAACCATTTTCTTGTGAAGTATGTGGATCAGCATTTTCACAGAATTCCAGTTTAAAAACCCACATGCGGACACACACTGGAGAGAAACCATTTTCTTGTCAAGTCTGTGGATCAGCATATTCACAGAGTTCACATTTAAAAAAGCACATGCATACACACACGGGAGAGAAACCATTTCCTTGTTAAGTGTGTGGATCAGCCTTGTCAAGTTTAAAACCCACATGTGAATACACACAGGAGATAAACCATTGTAAAGTGTGTATCAAAACACTCAAGGAGTTCCAGTTTAAAATTCTCATGGAAACATACACTTGTCAAACGTGTAGATCAGCCTTTTGAATGATGTTTTCACTCATCAGATATTGCACCTTCAGATGACCATTTGTACTGATTTTACAGAATTCTTTAAAGGAAATACAAGCTTTTCATTTTGCTGACATTTCAAAGACAAATTTGTCTTCTGTTCTTAAACTAAACAAATATAAAGTTGATTATTTTTTAAAAATGATTTCATTTAATAACTATCAACCTCAACCGGTCTACACGGCTATCGAGCATCTTTCAATGAGAAATCTCCAGCAAAGAAGGGAAATCCAAGTACACACTGTCAACACTTTACATTAAAGTCTTTAAACTTTGTATTCATTTTTGACTTTGTTTCTTTCAAGAAACAACCATAATGTTGTATTATTGTATATCACTTGTCATAAGATTAATGTTAGGATGCTAACTGTTTGATTCGTTGATATTTTTAATTTGTTTCTCTCGACAAACAACTTTGTATCAGTTGGTCTAGGGTGATGTTAGGAGGGCAACTGGCTCACTCATTAGAATGATTTTGAGTTGATAATTATTATTTATTCCATGATTTATTTGGTTGGTGCAAGAATAATTGCGGTTTTTTCACCATCAACTTTAAAGCAGTATATCTCAGCCGGAATGGGACTTTTTACCATGAGCGTTTTGGTGACTGACAAAACATCAGTCACCAAAACGCTCATGGTAGAATGCCCATTCCGGCTGAGATATATTGATTGATTCATCATCATCCAAAGGTGAAACTTTAAAAATAGAAATTCTGCTGTATTTTGTCAAACTATACATCATTTGATAGGTCTTACTTCACTCTATTCAGATATGCAATTTGTATCTATGTCTTATATGTACAAAAATATTGACATTTTAAAGGAAATACAACCTTTTTTATGACATCATCAATCATGTGAACTCCATTTGATAGATCTAGATATGCAATTTGTATCTGATTGTGACTTTTATGTCCGAAGATATCTACATTTTAAAGAAAATGTAGGTCCCTTTGATGACGTCATCAATCATGTGACTTCTGGTAATTTTTAGAATTGTTGTCTGGTCTGGTCTTAAATTGATCCTCATGACCCAAAGTACCAATTTTAGGTTAGTCATTTGCTTAGATGATTGGGCTTTTTACCCTGTCTAATAAGATGTGTTTACCTTGGAGTTTTTTTTTAGTCATATTTATTAGTTTCAATTTCTTTGCTCGAGATGAGTTTGAAAGCAAACTATATTATTTATTTATTACAAAAATTATTTTTGTGTTCGCAAGTACTGAATACAGTCAGTACTGTATTACCTGCTAACACAAAAAATAAATAATAATTTGTCATCGAGCGATAAATAAAAAAATTGTATAAAAATATTTATATTAATCATTAATTTGTTATAATGAATGTAAATTACAATGAATGTTAATTGTTCTAATTTTGATATCCTTTGTTTAATGTTATCAGCCAGTTATTTTTATCTAAGAGATACTAGTAAATACGTCCACCAAGTAAAATTAAAAAATAACATAAAGTTTACTTTAAATCAACATATGTTTAAGTTTATTTTATTATGTTTTTGCAATATGAAATATGAATATTTTGAGACAATAAACATGCAGATTCATAAGTAAAAAAAAAAAATAAAAACATTCTGACAAAAATATTTTTCGGCATTTTCACAGAAAGGTTTTGGGCCAAGCGTCAGTCAGACGAAATGTCTGTCAGCTAACTGTGTGTTGGCAAAACTGTATTAACAGACACAGTATTTTTATTACTGATAGAAAACAAAAACACGCTTACCTTTTCATCAACACAATATAAGAAATAAAATATTAACTGACGGAATCCCATGTGCACATCTAACATCCTTACTTCAGGACTCCAATTAAGAAGAAGAAACAGTCACAATGTTATGATATACTGCCACAAAAAGGTTATTCCGGGGTCAAATGTAAGTGACCCAGTTACCTTAGGAAATAGGTATATGTGTGGGTGTCCAAAAAACAGGATGTGGAAAGCGGAAACGACACCTGCGTGGGCATTCGAGAAACCTATAAAGCAGACCAGAACAGAGACTCGGAGGACAGACCCAGGCAGACCGCCTAGGGCTGGAAAGGCACAAGGCCAGGTTCACCTGTTGTGAACAGTCTCTCGGCACCCATCATCTCTCTCCCACTCTTCATTCTCCGGCCGACAAAACTGCTATGAAATAAAAAATATATCATATTTATACAAACAGTATTCGAGTCCTTCCTTTCACGCCAAGTCCAGGACATTCACCCCGCTATACAACAACAAGTCTCTTCTATCAGCCAATAAATACACTTTGTTCAACCTATTTCTGGTTCCGAACCAAGATTTATTGCCCCTTAGTACAGTACAATTAGGGTTTAAACAATCAGAATTTAGATTGACAAACTGCAAGTTTGGGAATATGTAGAGGTGATCTTCCAAAAAGTCAAAAAAAATCCTGTGGCAGGTTTTTGAGTTTTTGCTACAAAATGGCGACCATTTTGGTCATTTTGGATTTCTGAATTTTTTCATTTATTGCTTTTAAAGGGTAATAAATATCATTTCATATGTTATGGTAGTTGTACAATCTATTTACATAAAATTTTTCAGTACTAAATGCCTCATTATGAAATTATGGGCCATTATAAGTACAAAAATCGTTTACACACACTTGATAGGAATATTCCCATTCCGGCTATGAGAAAACTAATTGATATTTCAAAATTTGACCTGAATAAATTATTTGCAGAAGTTTTATTGTCTATTTGTCAAATGACACCAAAATAGGACAAACCGGTGCCAAGATATCTTTGTTGCAATCTATGTACAGATATTGTAATCATTTTTGCTTACATACAATTCATTCATCATCACTGCGACCGAGGCCATGGTCTCTGTCCTGATCTCTCGCCATATGGTTACCTGTCCAGGTTCACAATTGACCATTGATATGGTAGTGCATTATATTAATCCTTCCTCATCCTAGTGAGTACATCCGTCCTGTTCTTCTCTGAGGGTATAAAACTTGCTTGAAGATCAGTTCCCCCAGAATCCCCAAACAACACTTAATAGGCATTTCCGCAATGTATCACAGCCCCCACTTCAGAGCCAAATTGAGGACCTTTGTTACTGCTTCCAACTCAGCTACATTGATATGGGTAGTGTCGTTTTTCTTTTTCAGCCAAGCAGCACCCTCCCTCCAAAATGACACCCATCGCACCATACAACCTCCTTTTCCGTCTGAGGAATGTACCATGTTCCTCTTACAACATCATCCCGTCCCACCTCCTCCACACTATCTTTCACCTACTTTGTCTTCCCACCAACCCCATCTGCCTGCCTCTTGATAAAGCTGCACATGGTCCAGAGACAACCGGCGATAGTGTAAGGCCCAATGAATTTTCTACACACCGAAAATAACTCCCACCTACTTAAATCCACACCTATTACCAGAATCTCACCCCCCCCCCTCTGGAAGACCAATTCTCCTGCCCCGTTCTTTCGCAATTTAAGTCCCAATGCCGCTCCACCCAATTCCAATGATTCTGACGGCTTTGCAGCCAATCAATAGCTCTTAAAGTTTCCTATGGTTGTTTTTAGGACTGTTGCCATGATTTCCGGCGCTGTGTTTAGCCTAAAACACGATCTGGTCAGACGGTACATTCCACCTTTATAGTTTATCAGTTGGTCCTTCCACAATTCCTTAGCCACGAAGAGCTGTAAGTACGCCGATTTTAGGTTGACAATCATAGCTAGCCCTGTCTTGTCTCCAGGCTCGCATGGCGCAAGTTTCACTCCCACCAAATTATCACTTGACTAGCTGATAATATGCTTTTAAAAATGTATCAATGGTAATTTCTAAGCACTCCATTCCAGTATAGTCCAAAGGAGACAAATGATGAGCGACTGACGGTACCGGAGGTTGGTAAGCGGGGTTATTGCCTGCTTTCTACCGGAACAACTAATTTTGAATGGGTTCAGTGGTGTGATGTTTTATTGAGGTGCCTTCTCTTTTTCCTAAACTTCCAAGATGCACCAAAAGGGTGAACCATCTTGCTGTATTCTTTAGGTTCTGAATCCGCATCTCTATTCTCCTACCACAGGAACCGCAGATGATCTATGTCTTCTTTGCTAATGTGGGACCTGTGGAACATTTTTTCCACATCGCACATGAGTGTAATGGGTTTCTTTCGGAGTCAGCAAAGCACTCCAGACAGCCCATTCGTAATTTCAGCAGATTGTAGTTTAGTGCAGTGCCTTCATACCTTGCAGAGGCATCAAGCACTACCCTGATCTCATCTGGCTTCCCACGGTGATAAACCCTTTGGTGCGGGATGTGCCATACATTTCCCAGTTCTGGTTGCTTGTCAGCCCTCTCCACATTACGATCCTGGAAAGCACCTTCCGTGATTTTCATGTAGTTCGGCTTGAATTTAGGATGTATCAAACGGACTGAGGCGAGTTCTTTATTGTCAGGAATGTGGGGGTGCTTTGGGGGGAAGGGGTATCTCGAGGTGGCCACCCTCGTTCTGTTGGATGGGGATATGTGCATGCTCAAGCAGAAGTCCCTTGTGTAGGCGAAGCTTGTGCTCCACTTCTGTAAAGGGAGCCAAAAATGGCCAGCAGCCAATCACTTATCGGCATGGAAAGCAGATGATTGCACCCTTTTGTGACGAATATTCCAACCAGTCGTACAACTCATACCACCATGACTGGAATTTCAATTGTTTCCCAGAAATGTTAGTCTTCGGGAACTCTATAAGTGGTCTTACAGGTACATGTGAGAGAATATAATCTATATTGAAAGCGTTTTCAGTGGATGGGTCTCATTCCATTTTGAACAGCGTGGAATAATTCATAACATAGATTATTTGGAGTTTTTGCCTTTTTGGTAACTCAGCACGGCTTAATCGTACACACGTTACATCAAAAATGAATGCAAATTATTTACATGTAAAATATGAATGAATGGCTTGGCTTGGCTTCGCAAAGATTTTGGGGATGGCCCTCCACAACATTTGGACCATAGACGGCGGGACCAATGTGCGGAGTAAACCTCCAGCCTGAGCTGTGTAGTTTTAAGGTGAAGTGTGACTTGCCCAGGGTCGACCCCACGCTTTAAACCAAGGGTTTGCATCCGGAGGGTTTAAACCAAGGGTTTGCATCCGGAGGGTTTAAACCAAGGGTTTGCATCCGGAGTGGAGCGGATCGGGGCAGAGCCCATCGGCCGCAAGTTTGACAGGAGTTTCCTTCTCCTGACAGATGCCCGAGCTAGCTAAGGGGGTCTGTCGCCCCCTTGCGGGAATGTTTCGACAATAAGGTTGAACTGTGGTTAGACCACAGGACGTGAACATCCCGTGGTTGGTAGAAGACGGGGCTGGCTATAGGGTTCTATTGACCCTTTGAAGGAGAGACAGGATGGAATGGCTGTCTACAAATTTATGTCTTCCTGCCAGACTAGCCTCATCCTACCCAACACATCCACTGTTTTTCTTCATTTCTGCACGATTATGAGTGTCGGCCTTGAAGGGGTTGGAGTGGTGGGATCTGGACCCCAATTCTGGCCCTGCGGTTGTAGTGCGGCACCTAAAACACTGCCCGTTAAATGTCCGCATTTGCCCCTTGCTCCTCACGCCTTGCAGTTGTTGCTTCCCTTTGAACCGAGATTTCAATGTTTTTCTCGCGCCCCTTCGAGATTTCAATGTCTTTCTTGCACCCTTTCGAAATTTCAACATTTTTCTCGTTTATCTTCGAGAATTCAATGTGTTTCTCACGCCCCATCGCGATTTCAATGTTTTTCTCGAAGGGAAACGAGAAAAATGTAGAAATCTCGAAGGGAACCGTGAAAAACTTTGAAATCTCGTTCCCCTATGAGATTTCAATGTTGTGCCAAAAGTCTGGAATAAAACCTTATAAAGTTTTCCCGGCCCCGATCTTTGTGTAGAAAACACAAATTTTCATTAATTAAAAATAAAAGATATAAGAGAATTCGTGATGGGCCAAAACTTTAAACAAATTCTCTGTGTATATATTTTGCATGTATGTGAATACTTTGAGACAATAAACATGCAGATTCATAAGTAAAAAAACAAAAATAAAGATATCCTTCCGACAAAAAGTTTTTCGGTGAAAAATCATTTTGGTAAAAAGGTTTTCGGTGAAGCGTCAGCCAGACGAAACGTCTGTCAGCTAACGGTGTGTTAGCGAAATTGTGTTAACAGACACAGTATTTTTAGGGTTTTATTTTTAAAATGTTTTTAAAAAATCAAGGAAGATAATGCTTAGCTTCAATCATACATTTCAGAATTTTTGTGGCTACATCTTGTAAATAGATAATTATATAAATAAATTATAATCTTACTTTTCATATTGTTATGGTTACCACATCTTTTTTATCAATTTTATTAAAATTCGAAGCCAAAAGTCCGAAAAATTCGTTTAAAACAAAATTTGAATACGAAAGTAAAAATGATAGCTCATACGGTGATTACTCAAAATCCGTCCGAATCAAAAGATCACAACTATTTTGTATGAAAAATTAGTTGTTTACGAGTTTATTAAATTGGAAATAGAATGTATATAATCTCATTCAATCATTCAAAGTATCTAATAAATAGCTAATACAGAAGTTATAATATTCCAGATATTACAACATTGAAAGGTTTGTCTAGGGTTAGATAATGTTTAAATGCCATATGTTGATGTGTTATTGTCTAATAAATAGTAGCATAGTGCTAGGGTGGTCATATTAATATAATTGATGATTTCCGGCATTTTTTGTGCTCCGGTAATGGCCAGGTCTCAAGGTACAATTGCGTTTGGTAAGAAGAAAATATATTTATTTTAATTTTAATGGAGATAAGAAATGTTACACGGGGGACGAAATGATGCTCATCACCGCCTATTGTGTATCTTTGGGCGTTGTCATCAGACGATACATTTTTCAAGATAATTTGACGTCTGTATCGTTTTTTCTAGCTGTTTTCCTTTCCAACTTCAACATTATTGCTGTGAATTGAATGAAGAAAACAGAAATTTTGTAAATTGACTGAGAAATCCAAACAAGTCGACCAAATCTGGACAAACAACACTTGAAAATAAGACAAGAAGCAAATCTCGCCTATTTTCTCTTCCTTTGTCGTCTTTTCTCGTTAGAATTTTACATTTAAAAGGTAAGTTGAAAAACGAATGGGTCATTTTTCGATTTGGTCATCCATTACGTTTTCGTCAATTTAAACCATACGGGTAAATTTCTTCATAAAACCTGGTTTTGTCAGTATATTTTTTGACTTTTGGCATAGAATTTATTTAAATATATTTTTTCATTTTCTATAGTTTTGAGAAGGGTCATTAATATTCAAATGGTTCTTCGGGCGATTGAACTCCTTCTTGTTATTCGTGTTGTAAACACGACGTTTCGGCCGATCCATTCTTCGGCCTTCTTCATGTGTAAAATCCGAATGTGATGGGTTAAACAGAAATTATGTTTAAAGGTGGGTAGCCCTTATAGCGCATACAAATAACAAGAAGGAGTTCAATCGTCAGAAGAACCGTTTGAATATTTTTTCATATATACAACACTATGTCACAGAAGTAACGACCGATTTGTCGCAAAATTAATGCCAGTTCTAAGGGAAGCAAC
>VCCN01006885.1:996365-1014817 GCA_006491835.1 Architeuthis dux | reverse complement strand
AAACGTTGAATTTCCGACCTTCGAAATCAGCAATCTTCAAAAGGACACATTTCGTGCAACAAAGTTACACCTGGTATCAGCTGCTAAGAAGAACCTAAGATTTCTACTTTCATATTTAACTGTTTTATAAATGAAATTTAAAAAAATTGAAAACCATAACAATATGTAATGTATTTATTTATTTAGTTATTTATTTATTTACAAGATTTGGACCATATTCCCATCAAGCACCCTAAATCTTTGCAAAAAGGATGGATTTTTCCTTGACACCATTGACGTCACTGAAACATCAGCAGTGTTACCAAGATAAACAAAGTCCGCGTGTTGAGATGAAACATTTACGGTGCTTGATGGGAATATGATCCCAAGATTTTTTTGTAAAAGTAAACCATAACAATATGAAATGTAACTAATATTAAAATATATTTATATTGCAAGAATTGCCCATTTAATTATTTATTTACAAACATTAGACGAGATCGTGGATTAAAGTAATAAATTTTAAATTTTAGCATAAACTTCTTGTTAAAGTCTGTAGCTTTTTTTAATTTATTTTATTTATTGATTCCTCCCTTCTATTTCAAAGCTAAAAACTTTAATGAGGTCAGTATATTTTAAAATTAAGTGCAATTTGTTTCCAAACAAATATTCTGTGTAAATAGCTTGTAGTGTACTGGCTGATGATTGAAATTCGCTTACCTTCTTTCCCTCTCTGTGCTGTAATCAAAATCTTAGCGCGCACACTCCAATCCAGAAGTAATCAGAAAGCAATGAATGACTCGCGAGTCTGTCAACAGCCAAATAAACCTAAGTTCGCCCATTTTGTTTCTGGTTCTGGTTTCAAACCAAGATTTATTCCCCTGGCCTCGCCTTTCACGCTTTCAACGCCCCTTCCAACATGGCCACCAGCGGGAGACAAACGACAATACTCGATTATACTAAGTGAATTATTTTAAATTTGTTTCAATTTGCTGTTTATGAAAAAATTTGTTTTTAATTTTTATATGAATAAATTCATGTAGAGAGAGAACAAATGTAGAACCAAAAATCTATGTGTTCTTTGTGTTTTAAAGATTATCAAAGCAGAATATCTGGTGTAAATTCTTATTTAAAATAAAAATTAACTCTTAACATCCTGTTGAAAAAAATCTAAGTCCATAGCCCAGTCCTGTAAGGATTAAGCAGAAAATGGTTAAAAATGGGTTTGGTTATTCAAATGTTTATAGTGTCTTTACTTGTGGACAGATTGTTGTGAAAATTGGCAGTAATGCAGAAAAGACTTTGTTTTTTAATGTGAAGCAGTCATTTTTGATAAAAATAATGTTACGCACAGATGGTTGTTAATTAATTATATAATAATAATTAAATAAGCAGGTGAATTCAATAAAGACGAAAAAATGTGTGCTTGTTATAAAATAATAAATAAACTATATATATATATATATATAGACATAAAACATGTTTTTTAATGACCTTTATGTAGCTTATTTATGAAGAAATTCACACAGATACCTGTGTGAATTTCATCAACACACATGGGCACAAAATTCAGAGCCCCCCATCTGTTCTGCATACAAGTTTGTTTTGATCGTCGATATCCTCATCAAAGTTAACGGGAAAAGTTGAAAAAAATACTCAACAGGCTTGGCATCAAGTCCTAAATGTTTTTAGGACCAACAAAACTAGTTAATCCTGCAGGTTCAGAGTATCCGACCATTTTGCAGGTGAAATTTTTGTCCGGTCTCTTGACGAAAATTTTGCCAGTTCAAAGTCCGATTAAGTAACTTGTATGCACTGAAGAAATAGATAATTGCTCTGGTTATGAACTCCGAGTCCATCATCCCTATCAGTCACTAATTCGTCGATCAAATCGTTGAATAAATCATTGTTGAACTATCCAGTCATTTTGAAGGAAAATGATCATTGAAAAGTTGGAAAAAATAAAATAAAATTAACGGCACATATTTTTAAAATGAAAGAAACCGTGAAGGGAAATAACTCTTAAACGGAAATAACTCTAGCTAAATACTAGAGCGCTCAAAATCTTTTTAACAAAGGGTATAATCTTGTGCACCTTCATGTGTTCTAGGATTTCCGGCCATGTTTGTTTACATGCTGCCTTGTGCGTTCTGGGACGCTAAGAGTTAAGACTAACCCTTTTTCATTACAATTTCAAAATTTGTGAAGATAAAATGCGGTTCTGAGGTATAGTGCAGCAAAATCTAGCACAAAAATATTTTGCATTTAATGCCAAAAAGAAAAAAGCTGAGGTTTAGTGCAGCAAAATCTAATACAAAAATAGCTACGATACAGGTGAGGTCAATGTAAAAAAATAGCTGGATCCGCCCTCTTCCCCCGATTCAATCAATTCTTCCTTAGCCAATGGCCTACCCGTCGACAAACTGTATTTGAAATTCATTGAGTACTTTTGGATATATGTGGACAAACATGAGTGAATACATAAATGTATGAAAAAAAAATCTCTTAATCAAAAATAATTCCTTGATATTCCCCAAAATGTAACCAATTCTTCCTTACCACATGGCCTACCCATCTAAGAACTTGTAATTTATTTGTGTACAACGACACTTGCTCATTGCAAAAAGTCACAGGATGGGACATCCAAAAGGGCCTGGGGAAACAACACAACTGGAATGCACCTCAAATGCTGCAACACAACCCCAGTACCTCAAGTCACCACAACAACTTCCAACATTCTGTTGCTGTTGTATATACTCTGTCTGCCAAAGTTTCTCTCCCTCCTCCTCTTCCTTCTTTCTTCTAGCCTTATTGCCTTGTTTGGCAACCATGTTAAATGCGGCTCGCTGAGATGGTCTCAACTAACTTCTTTGCTACCGATTCGGGTGGGACTTTTATAGTTATCAGCTCACCAGCTAATAGTTTATCTGGGTGACTGTAGCAAGCTTTGTACATCCTGATGGGTCACTGCTATGCTGATTCCTTCATTTCCGTTGACGATTTCTTCTTCCAGCTTTTTGCGGAACAAGCATGCAAGTTGGTGCACAGAACACAAGCAATACGCAATCTTTTTTAGACTGAGGTAAGTGGATTGTCAGTGTCTCCACTACAGAACTTCCATAGAAATTCACTTTTGGAGACATTGTGTGGTGTGGACATATAGCTATGATGCAGGGGAAATAACTGTAAGAATTCATGGATCTGCCCAAAAATTTAATCACTTTTATAGCTCATTGCTCACCCGTTCACAAAATCTCAATGACAACTTTCAATGCAGGGGAGTTAACTACATGGATCCACCTCAAAATGTAAGCACTTCCTCACCCCATGGTCCACCTTTCCACAAAATTTCATTGAAATTCATTTTGGAGACTTTATGTGGACATACAAACTGACAAAGGGAAGGACAAACGTTGGCAGAGGTAAAAGAATATTTTATCTAAATTCAGAAAAATAAACTTGAATAAAACCTTATTTTTCAATGTTTCATTCAGTTTGATTTTCAAAGCCATAAAACGTTTGACACACACTTTTTTAGTTGGCTAAATGTTGGAGGGTAAACAATTTTTTAATATTTTCTATCCACAATCGACTGTCCTTTTCTTTCTGATAAATAACACTTAGGAAAAACTAAAAATTCTTGTATTTCATTTAATTATGTTTGTTGAACAGTAATATAAACATTTGGTTTATGACTGAACATCAATTATATGTTGCACTTCATAGAAACACAAACTGAGTTATTATAATTTTATAATTGCAAATAACACATGAACCTCCTGCCATTTAAAAAAAATAATTCTTCTTCATTCACAGATATCAACAATAGCAGAGAACAACAATTTTCAAATTTGAAAAGACACATGCAAACCTGTACTCAAGAGAAACCATAATTTTGCGAAATGAGTGGATCTGTACTTTGACAGAGTTCATATTTAAATAGTGAATTACAAGCACACAAAGGGGACAATCCTGATTCTTGCAAAGTCTGTACATCAGCATTTTTACAAAATTAACATTTCATAGTACACATGCAAACACATACTAGATAGCAGCCCTACTCTTGCAAAGTGTGCAGATCAAAATTTTCAAAAGGTTCCCATTTGAAAAACCACACTGGAGTGAAATCCCACTCACATCAAGTGTGTGGATCAGCATTTTTACAGTGCCAGTTTAGAGAGCTACACTCAAAGACACACTGGAGAGAAACCATTTTCTTGTCAAGTGTGAACATTCCAGTTTAAAAACTCACGGAAAACACTGAAGAGAAATCAGTTACTTGTCAAGTGTGTGGATCAGCATTTTCATACAGCTCACATTTGAAAACACACATGTGAACACAATCTGGGGAGAAACCATTTTCTTATAAAGTTTGTGGATCAGCATTTTCACAGAGTTCAAGTTTAAAATGCACATGCCAAATCATACAGGAGAAAAACCATTCTCTTGTCAAGAGTGTGGATCAGCATTTGGAGCAAATTCAAATTTAAAAATGCACATGCGAACTCACACTAGGGAGAAACCATATACTTGTCAAGTGTGTGGATTAGCATTTTCATTGAGTTCAAATTTAAAACAGCACATGCGAACACACACAGGAGAGAAACCATTTTCTTGTGAAGTGTGTGGATCAGCATTTGGAGCGAATTACGATTTGAAAAAACACATGCGAATACACACAGGAGAGAAACCATATTCTTGTGAAGTGTGTGGAACTGCATTTCCAGAGATTTCAAATTTAAAAAAACACATGCGAACACACACTGGAGAGAAACCATTTCCTTGTCAAGTCTGTGGATCAGCATTTGGTGCAAATTCAGATTTAAAAAGGCACATGCGGACACACACAGGAGAGAAACCATATTCTTGTCAAGTGTGTGGATTAGCTGTTTCATTGAGTTCAAATTTAAAAAAGCACATGCGAACACACACTGGAGAGAAACCGTTTTCTTGTGAAGTGTGTGGATCAGCATTTGCAGCGAATTCAGATTTAAAAATACACATGCGAACACACACGGGAGAGAAACCGTTTTTTTGTCAAGTGTGTGGATTAGCATTTGGAACGAATTCAGGTTTAAAAAAGCACATCCGAACACACACAGGAGAGAAACCATATTCTTGTCAAGTGTGTGGATTAGCATTTTCAGTGGGTTCAAATTTAAAACAGCATATGCGAATACACACAGGAGAAAAACCATTTTCTTGCCAAGTATGTGGATCAGCATTTGGAGCAAATTCAGATTTAAAAAAACACATGCGAACACACACAGGAGAGAAACCATTTTCTTGTGAAGTGTGTGGATCATCATTTCCAGACAGTTCAAATTTTAAGAAGCACATGCGAATACACACTGGAGAGAAACCATATTCTTGTCAAGTGTGTGGATTATCATTTCCAGAGAGTTCAAATTTAAAAAAGCACATGCGAACACACACTGGAGAGAAACCATATTCTTGTCAAGTGTGTGGATTAGCTTTTTCAATGAGTTCAAATTTAACACAGCACATGCGAACACACACAGGTGAGAAACCATTTTCTTGTGAAGTGTGTGGATCATCGTTTTCTGTAAATTCAACTTTAAAAGTCCACATGCAAATACATGCAGGAGACAAAACATTATAAATTTTGTGGATCGACATTTTGCAAGAGTTCCACTTTAATTAGTCTACATGAAGAACATGATAGGAAGACCCCATACACTTGAGAAGTGTATGGATCAGCCTTTTGAATGAGTTGAAATTTGAAAAGAGACTTGTACACATACATTAAACAACTTAACAAATATCTGGTTTGGAATTGTAAGAGGATTCAAATTTAAAAACAAATGCAAATACATTCAGCAGAGAAATTTTCTCTTTTTAAAAATAGGGTATATCCCAAATAAATATTTTCAAAGGCTCCAATCTTCTCACTAATGACAAAGATTCCTACGATAAAATAAAAAATAAAAATAAACATAATTTTGCCTTTTTTTCATACGGTGTTGATTTCCGCTGTCAGAGCAGTCTGTGTAAATGCCTACTAGTGAGCTGTATTCAATTTTGAATTAATTATTTTATGAAAAGAGTATTTTGTAAGAAAAGCCCTTAAAATCGTTTTTAGTCACCCCCTCTTTTAATTTTATGAAATCTGAATAATATATCTTTTGCATGCCACTTATATTGACATTTCTATAAAGATAAGTACTCAGATGAAATTTTAATCAATACTGAAGACTATTTTTTTTTAAAATTAGCCCTGAGTCAGAAAAAAAGAAATGCAATAAAACTGAAATATTTTATTTTTTTTATTAAAATACAGTCTATAATCATTCAGAAATTCACTTTCATTCTTTTTTTGTGACTAACTTTATACTATTTTTTGGCAATTATAACTAAAATTAAACCTTCAAAGAACATATTTGTATTTTGCAATACGTTTTAAAAGAGCATTTAAAAAGTGTGTGGTAGATACTAATACTATAATTATATACTGTAGTCAAAAATTAATAATGTAAAATAAATGCTTCATTTATTTTGTGTTATTTATTTATTCATAATTTTTAGTAAAGACATTGACTTATTTACAGGTTTCTACAAGATATGAGACTGTAAAAAAAGTAATGGGGAGGTAATTCAGTATTGGTAAAGACATTGACTCTGCATCAGAAATTAAGCATCTATTCTATTTTTTACTTATCTTTTGTTTTGTAATCGCTGTGAATTTCATTTTGCTAATGAACTGTTTTTTATTTAGACTGCTACATTTATTTTGACATTTGAAATAAACTACAAAATGTAAAAGCGTTTTGATTAATTTGATCGGCAAAGTAGGCCAACTTATCCATAAAAATGCATCGCATCATAAGGACTGATTTGACCGATCACCACTAAAGAAGCTAATATTTTTTTACTTTCGTACTAAGCTGGCACGGCAATGACAGTTTGGGCTTTAGTAAAAAAAATCATTATTTTATTTTATTTTTTATTAAATCAAGTATTGTAAACCATGTGAAATTGATGGTCTGCCCTACGAATTGTACTTGAGTTTGTGCTGACTGTGCTGGGTAGTCTGATTGGCTCTGAACAGACCTGTTCTATGAAGGGGGGGACTATCCAAGATAACCTGCATTTGGTGCGCACGATCATCGAGAAAGTCAACAATGGAGCCGCGCTGATCAAATTAGATCAGGCCAAGGCTTTCGATAGGGTTGAGCGCCGTTTTCTGGAGTCCATCTTGTCCGCGTCTGGCTTCGGCCAGGACTTTCGCACCTGGATTCGCCTCTTGTATGCGTCTCCCGGTTTGATGGTTGAAGTGAACGGGGTTATGTCGAAACCCTTCACTTTCACCTATGCTGTATGCGTTGGAAACTTAAGGCTAACCCGGTCCTACACGGAATAACGTTGCCTGGTGCTACCACCGTGGCCAGGTACACCGCCTATGTTGACGATGTAACCTTGCTTATAGCGGGCAATGCCGAGATAGAGGAAGTCAACAAAGAAATCAGAAGTAGTGGGGCTGGTGGATTCGCCAGAATGCAAACGCTGCAGTGGTTTGGAGGAGTCTCTCGAGCACACCTTCTTTCACTGCAGTGTCGTACACCCATTATGCGAGCTGATTGACGGCAACATGGTTTGCATTCTTGGTGGACAATACTTCGCCCTTGAATACCAGCGCCGTGTGTAGCAACGTGGTGCCGTCGTTTAATAGGGAGGAACACTATGTGCTCCTGTGCTTGCTTGGCATTTTGAGAGTCGTGGTGTGGACGACATGTCAGAAGGGATTCCACGGGGTCGAGGTCTTTACTCTCATACAACTGACCTCCTACTTTGTGATTACACAAAATCCGACTGAATCGAAATATCACATCTTGATGGCTAAAAGTTTAAACTTTAACTATTTGTGTATGAAAAATCAGTTGACGTTGAGCCAAAAGCTTTATGATTTCAATGACCCAACAGAGTATTGCTTGCCAATAGTTTTTTCTTCATTTAACTAGGAACAGAGAGTCTATGTTCTGCACTGTTTTTTATGAGATTTGAGTATCTTGCTACAGCTACAGTCATAGAAACCACTAGTGGCAAACTGTGAAGGGGATCTTTTTACCTATAAAATAATATGTTTATTCTCTTGCTAAATGTATTAAGTAATTATTAATCACTGCTATCCACAACACTGGTTTATTGCTTGGTTTAGGTTATTCATGTGTTCTGGCATTTCTATGTATCTATGTATATATCTATGTGTCCGAATTTCGCCCAGCCCTAACTGTTCATAGTAGAAACTTGAAATTTTGCACACACACTCCCCTCAATGAATAGGGAAAATTGTTTTTTGTTTTTGCCAATTTCCCCATAATAGGTTTTTAGAAGGGGGTTCAATATTCAATGTAAGTTTATGCTAAATTGGTCACTAATTTGTGCCCGCTTGTTTTTTTTTTAATTCAGACCTTTTTCAGTCATCACAACCCAACAAAAGGCAAGAAGTAACTTATTCATTGATCACCCTTTTTCCCAACTTTTTAATTGATCACCCCCAACACAGCATATATGGGTGGCGGTGATTCATAATTTCCCTTGGAATGCTAGGTTTATTTATCTTTTTCCCAAGGGAATAGTGGTAAAGTTCTATATATAATTTGTTGTCCCCCCTCAATGTCTTGGGTCCTGCATTGTGGTGTAGTTTGCATATAGGCTAATCCGGTCCTATTTCCAAGCATTTTTTATAATCACAGCAGAAAGGTATATTTAATATTAAATATTTAAGGTAGACTCAGTGACCTTGAATTTAAGTAAAGCTAAAGAATAGATATTCAACAGGAGACGCATGCGAAGATGTGGTGATAAGAGGAAGAGAGTGACAAAAGGATGTGGGTGTGGGAGACTAGGTGCATTTGAGGGAAAGGCAAGATAACATAAGACACATGCAAAGACGTGATGGTATGAGGAGAGGGAGACAGGGTGCAGGGAGGAGAAAGAGATAGTTTCAGGAAGGGGGTGAGGTGACAAAATGTCTTAGCATGTGTCTCATGTTGATTCTCTGTTGCACCTGCAACCTATCTCTATCTATTAAACAATGCATTTTATTTGTTATTTTAAAAAAAAATGATTATTCTTCTTCATTCACAGATATCAATAGTAGGAGAGAACAATAATTTTCAAATTTGAAAAGACGTGCAAATCCATACAGAGGATAAGCCATTTTCTTGTCAAGTGGGTGGATGTGCATTTTGACAGAGTTCATATTTAAATATTGACATACAAGCACCCAAAGGGGACAATCCTTATTCTTGCAAAGTTTGTACATCAGCATTTTTACAAAATGCACATGCAAACACACACTAGGGAGCGGCCCTACCCTTGCCAAGTGTGCAGATCAGAATTATCAAACACTTCCGATTTGAAAAATCACAAGCAAACACACATTGGAGTGAAATCCCACTCTTGTAAAATGTGTGGATCATCATTTTCACAGAACTCTAGTTTATATGCACATTCAAACACACACTGGAGAGAAACCATTTTTTGTAAAGTGCGCAGATCAGCATTTTCAAAGAGTTCCCACAGTTGCGAATACACACAGGAGAGGGACCATTTTCTTGTCAAGCATGTAAATCAGCATTTTCTGATAGTTCCAATTTAAAAATACACACGCGAAAACACACTGGGGAAAAACATTTTCCTGTCAAGTATATGGTTCAGTAATTTCTATAAGTTCTAGTTTAAAAACCCACATGCTAATACACTTTGTAGAGAAAACATTGTAAAGTGTGTGTATCAACATTTTCCTAGAGTTACAGATTACAAAAACATGCAAACGCAGGAGAGAAACCATTTTTTTAACTCTGAAATTCATATAAAAAGATTTGAATTTCTAATCAAGTGAAATAACTGCTGATTAAAGTTACCTTTTTTTTAACCTTTCATTAATTTGTAATTCTATTCACAAATGAGTTTCCCAATTTTCTATTCTATTCAAAGAAGATTTCTACTGTCATTTAGGAGTTGTATCAGAAGTTCATGAATATAAGTGATGCCTTTTCATAATGGCTACCATTTGGTAATCGTTGATCTGACGGTGATACATACAAACATACAAAGCCTCTAAAAAGTCGCACAAAGCCTCCAAAAAGTTAAACTATTTAAAAGTTAATGGCTTCTAACTTCATTATTGTGTTAATATCTGATCGATATGTTGTATAGTTATATTTTTTGGAGCCTTTGTATGACTTTTGGGGTCTTTGTATGCTGTGTTTAACTACCATATTTTATAACCGTCAGACCAAGGATTACCGCAATTTTCACTCAATATTTTGCATTTTACTAACATTCCAAAGCATAGAAACATATTATTTGTTTCAAATGTGGTAGGAACTTAGAAATTAATAACCATTACAATAAAACATAATTAATGTAACCCTATCCTATTTTGAGAACTAGTCACATGACGTTTGTAAATTTGGTAGAATGCAACAAATAAACAAAAGATCTTCCCCCAAAGCATAAAGAATTGCCTTGAAAACGTTTCTACTATATCAATCCATAAAAACACGTCTAACAAACTCTTAAAACATGATCAACATTTTATTCAAAGAACTGAACAAAACAGAAATAAAATCATGTTCCCTCTCACTGTCTTCACCACCTGTTGTTGATTCATCATTTTCAGTGTCACTTTCATCGCTTACATCAGAATCTATGGGGTTGTGCTCTCTTCTTATTCTTAGCTCTACAGGTGTTGTATAGCCATCTTGGACCGCGGGAGGAAAATCCTGTACTTGGAGAAAAAGGAAGACTCAAAACTTGTTTATAAAAATATGAGGATATATTTTTATTTCATAAGATACATTGGAACTGGGGAACTGCCCCATGCTCCCAGGCCCAGCTGCTCTCTGCTTTTCCGAGGGCCTCTGTGTGACTTTTATCGGGTTTGGATGCCCACACTGATTTTCCAGCCCACCCTCTGCAGTCAGGGTCCAGTCAATATCCTGTTTATGACTTTTGAACACATGGTGTGTCTGTTTCCGGTCATGGACACCTCGCAGTTTTGGGTTTTCGTCAATATCCTGTTTATAACTTTCAACACCTGTGGGGGTCAAATCTGTGACCTCCGCCCATGGCTGCCTAAATATTCAACACAGGAAGGACAGCAGATCTATACCATATAGATCTATACCGTATAGGTACACATTTCAATCAAACATTTGCCAGCCGTATTGTAATGGAGATGATGGGGCATTGGTATGCCAAGGTGGAGCCACACATATGCTCGACATGCAACCCATAAAGCTCTGAGACAATGGGATTCTTCATCCGGTGGAAGCCCAGCTGTTGATTTCCCCTTCATTCTAAACCATTTATTTGCACCTGCTTCACCCAAGCTTTTACTCATATTGTCACTGTTCACACATTTGATTGTGAACACTTCTACATCTTTTACTGTTGTTGTTTCACTTTTAAAATAGGGTCTCGAACATTTCAAAAGTTCTGTGAGTTTTCCTAAGTATTGTTTTAATTCATTTAATTTCTAGTTGTAGAATAATTAATATTAATGAAATATGTCGTATTTTAATTTATAGTAATTTATAATATTTGTTATAGCCAACTTAATATCACTTCTTTTATTAAAGTAAAATATAACTTCTTTATCTTTTGTGAAAATATTATTTTATTACTATTGTTGTCTTATCACATTATATCCTGTAACCATGGGAATGACGCCCCTTGAATGTCGTCATGGCCCCATCTCTAAAACTAAAGGAACGGCAGTCTCCGACCAGTTCCAGTATAAACAACCCGAACGATCTCTGTTAATTTTCATTGAGTACTAAAACATGGTGTCACAAGAAAGGTTTTACGTGAGAAAAAAAAGAAAGTAAAGGAATAACACGCTTTGGGCACATACAAACATTGAAAGTATTCAAGGTTTCTTTGTGAAATTCCACGATGAACAGCCACATGTCGCCGCCGGAACCATTTACTTTTGATCACAGCCTGAGCAACGGGGAAAGTGGATATGTAGATTCACACGCTACAAAACAGTGTCCGGACTAAACGAAAAGTCGCGGGTGGACACGTTAATATACTGCATGGGTGATAAAGTGGAAGATATCCTCACTACGTTCAAACTCTCGCCGGAGGAAGCAGAATATTTTGACGTAGTCAAATCTAAGTTTGACCAGCATTTTATCGCCAACGCCAACGTGATCTACGAAAGAGACAGATTCAACCGCCGATTCCAATCAGAAGGTGAGTCAGTTGATTCATTTGTTAGTGATATCCATGTATTATCGAAGAACTGTGGTTTTGGTCATCTCCAAGAGGAATTTAGTCGAGATAGAATCGTTGCCAGGTGCCTAAACACTAAGCTCTCAAACTTGTGTTTGTCACCCAACCTTGCAGACCATCAAAAGTACGAGCAATGCACTGCCATACAATCCATAGAAGGAAATGCCAGATTTGTTTACTGGTCTTGGTATATTCGGACAAGAATATATCATACCTTTGTGTGCAGATGCTAAGCCATACTCCACGCCGTATACCCTTACCATTAATGAAGGAGACGCAGGCAGAACTCCAGAGGATGGAAGAAATGGGTGTCAAAGTTGAGGAATCCACTGAATGGTGCGCCCACATGTTAGTGGTACCATCAAAAACGGAAAGGTCAGGATATGTGTAGATCTCACAAAATTGAATAAATGCGTGAAACGCGAGCTCCACATGCTACCAACAGTCGACCACCTACTAGCTCAGCTGGGGAAAGTAAAAGTTATGAGCAAGCTAGATACCAAAAGTGGATACTGGCAAATTCCACTTTCACCAACATCCCGTGCGCTTACTCAGTCCGTTTGGAAGATATCAGTTTAATCACCTTCCTCTCGGGATCTCATCAGCCAGTGAAATCTACCAGAAACGCATGTCGCAGATGCTAGGAAACCAAGACGGTGTGTTATGCTTGCAGGCCGGTGTATTAGTCTACGGCAGGGACCAACAAGAGCACGACGCTCGACTGAAAGTCCCACTCAAAATAATCCAAGCGGCTGGCATCACGCTGAACCCGCAAAAGTGTGAGATATCCAAAACATTGCTGAAGCTCTTGGGACACAAACTCAGCGTTGATGGCCTACGGCCAGATCCAGGAACAGTCGCCTCTGTCTCCAACTTCCCGACACCGACAGACATAACCGAAACTCGCCGATTCCTGGGAATAGGAACAACAGTTTTTAAATTTTAATTTGTGTTTTAAAATGGGGTGTCCAAAGCCGCAGAAATATCTAGCTGTAACTGTCTGCTTTATTCTGCTAGAGGAAATGACGACTGTAAGAGGCGTCACATCATGTGATACATACATGTTACTGGCGGATCCAGGCCGTCTTCCGGAAGACGGTTGGGATTTTCCGAAAATTTGTATTTAAACTGTTTCCCGAGCATCTTCCGAGTTTTCAATCTCTTGTTGTTGACCTGTAATTTGAAATCGGCACTTTAAAAAAAAAAATCTTCGACACCCTATTTTAAAAACGTAATTAACATTTGAAAAATGTTGTTCTCAAGTTTTTTCTTTTTTTTGCTGGAAAGGAAAAAAAAAAATCAAATTTTTGTCTATAAAAATGAAAAAGAGATTTTCATTAATAGAACGTAAATTTCAGTCGTTTTTAAGTCACTGTTTATATTTATCGACAAAAGACGACATTTTTGTTTTTTAAATTAAAAAAAATTTAAACTCTGTAATTAAAAAAAAAAGAAATAAATTATTTTTCCACTGAAGTTTATTTCTTTATGAATAATTAGTTCCATCGTTACTCAACCAAATTATCCCAAAACGTCCCGACTTTCTGCGTGAGGAATAATGAAAATATCTTTTTTAGCACCTTGGGGGTATCTCTCATCACTTAGATGGAAGGTCATCATTGGGGTACGCAACATGATACTTACATTGTCTAGTGACGATAAACATATGTTGCTTGTCTGACCGCTGCTGCTAGTTAGAGGCATGGAGCACAGCAGGGATGATCATCTGATTATCAGATTGTGAGCCATCTTCATGGAGCGAAGCAACTTAGCAACTTAACCGGAAGGGTGTGATACTTATAGTATGAGTACCTATTTCCGAAAGGGGTGTCTATTGACGTCGGCGTGTATATGCGGTGTCTTGCGCAAAGAATTCCTCTTCTCGCGATTTAAGCCCTTCTTTGGTGAAAGACCAAAGAAGGGCTTAAATCGCGAGAAGAGGAATTCTTTGCGCAAGACACCGTTATATTATCAGTTAATAACGGTGACAGAAGCATGGAAATTCGACTAAACTTCGGCTACTTTAGCTGTTGCTATTTCATCTGTCTCGGGGGGAGGTTATACATATTATTTTGAATTACCCTCCATTCGTGCGCAGTGATTGGTTTCTGGACTTCTACGATCTATAAGAAAATTCAAAATTACACCGGCTTTTCCCGACAGCCGTGTGAAGGCCAGATATTTTAACTCCCCTTTCGCCCGACCGTTGGTAAGTAATGAGACTATTTTTTCTCACAATAGGCATCTGTACTAAAGATATTGTCCGATGAAAAAACAAGAAAAAATACATAAAAATGTTTTCTTTGTCAGTATTTTTCTATCTTTTTTAGTCGGGTTCCTTATGTCAAAATAAAGGCTCCCGCTCGATTTAAGTTAATTTTTTTGCATGTTTACATGGTTATGCAGAATACGAAAAATATAGGTGCCCAATTTGTATTTAACCATCAAACCTAAAGATTGAGACGGTATAATTGAACCACTAGATCAGAGTTGGTCAAGAAAATTTGATTTTTGGTAGTTTTCAATTTTTTTTAATTCCTTCATGTTGCAAAGATAACAGTTACTGTTCTAAAGGTTTACTAATCCCTTGTACCTGTACAAAAATCAACAATTTACAAAATATTATTTTACGGACCATGACTTTTCACTTAAATTCACTGATGTTTTACCGAAAAACAACCAAAATGTTGAGAAGATCATAAACGACGGTCATGTCTTTCGAGAGAAGTTACACAACAAAAATTCAAATATTGATGTAGTTTGTGGCGACATAAAGAAGTCTGTGCAAAATCTTGACATTTTTACCGAGGAGAGATTATCTGGTGCCAGGCCAAGGTTCCTTCTGAATTACCTTCACCAAGTTGGAAGTTTGCTGCGTCTGATCAGAGCTTCACAACAAGGTGATCTGAAGCTGTACATATCAGCTCTACAAGAACAATTTGTTACTTTGCATATGACTTGTACAACTATGCACGATTGGTTCTGTTTCATATTTCCCAATTGCAACAACTGAAAAAGAATGATGCAGAAACTTGGAGCTCAGTTGAGGATAACTTCAGTGTGGCATGTGTAGTGTCTCCCAGCTCATGGGAATCTCACTGAAAAGGAAAGATGGAGCAAAGGAACAAAGGACAAATGTGGTGTTTACCGATCACCGTCAGAGAGAGGACTGCCTGTCCCTCCACTTCGTGCGATTCTCTTGACCGGGAACTCACCTCCGTCTTATGGGTTGTGGCAAAGGAGGTAACTCGGGGTGTTTGCTCCCTTGTGTCGCCAGGGGGGACATCACAGCATGGTCATTCTTTCCTTTCACAAACCTGTTTGTTGATCAAACACTCGAACAACAGATACGTGCTCTTAAAGTTGCAGGGGGTATAACTGGAATTACACAAAACGAATCAGCACTTGACAGGTATCTGTTAATTGCCCCTGAGATGAAATGTTTAGTGGTATAGTTTCAAGCTGGTTATGGAGGTCCTACACAGGAGGGAAAGTTGCACCATCGGCTAACAGGTTCAATGGCATCAAGAGTACAGCAAAATGCAGCAAAGATAAAGAATGGGATTCTTAAGCATTGCGTGGAAAATCCTTTTGCTGCAGATACAGAGTTAATGAATATAGTATTGAAAATGACAGTTTCACCCATAGCAGAGATAGATATTGTGGAAAGAGACATTAGATGAGAGCAAGCTTTGAAGAATTTTGCTGTTAGGCTTTTGATTGCCACAGCGAAGATGTCCATGTGAGATCGGACCAAGAAACTCTCAATGAAATCATTTGCAAACTGGTAAAATGAAGCTCACTGTACAGTTAACAAGAAAATCCTCAAGCTTAGGGAAGATCGACAGCTTCTTGCAAGGGTTCTAGTCATTCAGAGATAAAGACCAGAGTTGGTGCAGAAACTAAATGACGTACTAGGCACATACGAGTTATTTACAATCCCTAGACCATTGTTTTCAGCAGATGGCCAACTTTTAATTCCAACAGATAAAAGTTCTTTTCTTAAGCCACATGTCACATGTTGACTTCGAGAATCATGTAGAAGTCGAAATAGAGCAAAGCGGAAGCACCAAAAAGATTTGCATAATTGATGGCGGTTGTTCAAACCATCAAAAAGGCACTGAAATGTCCACCTGTGCTGACTTTGCTCAAGCATTTGTCAACAATATTAAGAAGATTCTTCATAAATATGACGAAGGAACATTCTCTGAAATCAGTATAGACAAGAGTAAAGCGTACTTCTGGCATAGATCCTGTGAAATTCCAAGTCAACCACACAACCAATTGAAAACTCTTTTATCCAATATTGAAACGAAAGCCCAACTTACATGTGATGTCGGCCTAGACGACGCAAGGGAGTTAAATACCTCGAGTTACCTCCCTTGTCGCAACCCATAATGACGGAAGTGAGTTTCCGGTCATGCGGAGTGAAGATGTTGCATTGCTGCAGGAATACCAGGAAGTCAAGTTTCATTGATCGTTGTGTGTGGTACAAGCACTTATTCAAACCGTCCTGATGTCTTCGGCGACGCCATGTCACATCATAATCACAAGGAAGCAGACACCATTTTTGTCGGCCGGTGGATGAAGAGTGGGAGAGAGATAAGAGTGCCGAGAGACCGTTCCAAACAGGGGAACTTGGTCGTATGCCTTCCCAGCCCTAGGCTGTTTTTTTGGACACCCACGCATATACATATTTCCTAAGGTCCCCGGGTCACTTCCACTTCCGCACAGGTGTTTGACCTGGAAATGACCTTCTCGTGGTAGTATATCATAACAATAGGTCTGCAGAAGTGAATGAATTAATTCCTAAAGCTTTTTGTTGATGATGACACAATCGATGCTTTACAATCACTTAGTGAAGACGATTTCGATTTGAAAGTGAATCTGGATTGCATTCAGATGTTCTTGTGTGTCGTCTGTTCAGCTGCGACAAAAGTAACTAAAGTAAATGAGTTAAGATGGGAGCTGTTCAACTGGAGGAATATGGAAGCAGAAAAGTTACCTCCATCTATGGGAGCATTAATTCCTCACATACAGAGAGAAAATCTAATTGCTAGAATTTCAAAAGGGTATAGAAATGCTATAAACATAATACCCCCTCTTACTGAAAATGGATGGGAAACAGATAATGGCATAATAGTTCTGAAAGAATGTCTTAAGCTAGCAGCCCCTCAGGCAGAACTAGAACTTGTGAAATGTGGATGCAAGAGAAGATGCTGTGAAATTGATAAACTGATAACATTTATTACGTAATATTATGAAAAAAATAATATATATTTTCCGGTATTTTTTGTGATCCGGCCATGGCCAGGTCTCATGGTTGCCGGATTAGAGAGGCACAACTGCGTTTGAGAAAAAGAAAAAGAATTTTATTTTATGGAGATAATAAGTGTTTCCGTTCGTCTCTTTTTTTTTTACACGGGGGACGAAATGATGTTCATCACCGCCTATTAATTCTATTTGTGCCTCGTCATCAGACGATACATTTTTTCAAGATAAATTGACGGTTGTATCGTTTTTCAAGCTGTTTTTCTTTCCAACTTCAACATTATTGCTGTGAATTGAATGAAGAAGACAGAAATTTTGTAAATTGACTGAGAAATTCAAAGAAGTCGACCAAATCTGGACAAACAACACTTGAAAACAAGACAAGAAGCAAATCTCGCCTATTTTCTCTCCATTTGTCGTCTTTTCTCGTTAGAATTTTACATTTAAAAAGGTAAGTTGAAAGAAAGAAATGAATTAAATTTGTTATCTGCTTGATTCGGTTAGGATTTCTGATCAACGGCGGAAAAAGATTGGCAATTTTTGTTGTTGGATAGTGCGACTACGGATGTACAAAATGGACAAAACCAAATGGAGATAACACAAATCGTGTTAATGAATAGAAAAATCTAATAAAAATCAAAGTTTTTCTTCGAATTTTTTGGTAATACATAATAAATATTATATTAATAAATAAATGACTAATAATATAAAAGTAATATAAGTAAATAAAAAAGAGTAATATAAATCAATACTCAAAACTTTTTAAAAAGACAAGCGTTGAATTCTTAATCTTCGAAATCACCGATCTTCAAAAGGACACATTTCGTTCAACACCGTTACGCCCGGAATCGGCTGCTAAGAAGAAACTAACACTATTTACAAACGATTAAATCGGCTTACAAACTATTGATATGTTATTAGGTATGAACAAAATG